>LNAC01000158.1:2181401-2222076 GCA_002007465.1 Ailurus styani | reverse complement strand
AAAAAAAAAAAAGAGTACTTAAATGAGAACTCTCAAGGTCTCTTATTCCTATTCTATACTCTGTTTAGCCAGACTAAATATTTCACATATAAAATTCTAAAATAAAATTAAGGTACTATATTGTTATTATATATTATATTTAATATTGTATATTAAATATACAATCTATGTAATCTGGAATGTGATGTTCTAACTAGTATTCTGGATTTGAAAGGTAGATTGCTTCTGCCAATATTACAAAATATCTCATCTTACCTCTTTTAAGAGAGAACAGGAGGAATATCTGCTGGAGTAGTAATTACAACGTCAGGGAAAGAGCTTGGGAACACAAATAAAACAAATTTAAAAAATTAAAAAAAAAAAAAAGAGCTTGGGAACATGGTTGCAAGAGCCTAAGCATTTCATGTTGTTTTTAATGTTAAGTATGACAGAAGTTCCATCTTGAAATCTTTAATTTAGTATAAGACTTTATTCTTTATCTTACCACTAAGGCAAGTTTACTTGCAACAAAATTATCATGATAAAGGATATGATCAATTGGAAAGTAAGCATGTGCAATTTCATCTGAGTTGTATGAATCATTATATGATTATAGCATGACAGAACTCTGATAATGTAAGCTTTCTGAACTTCACTGAATAAAGATTTAAAGTACAACCTGCAGTTTTAGGTTTAAGTCTTAATGTCAATGGGAATTATATGCTGCTTAACATGACATCTTATGTATTAAAATTACATGAAAAATCCAGTTATTTAGAAATATTTTTGAAGTAAATACATTGCAGCATGAATGGTGTCAGTGATAAAAAGTCGATGTCTATAATTTGTTAATCCTAGGCATAACAAATGACTCATTTGACTAATGAAAATTACAAACACAAAAAATGTAACTTCAAAAGAAGAGAACAAAAATGAATAGTATACAGAACTCAATAAAAACATATAGACATTCTTTTACATTATTGGTCATTTAGATATGTGTATGTGTGCTTGTGTGTGTGTTTGTGTGTGTGTGTGTGTGTGCTCACACACTCATGAGTCACGAAGATTTATACACCAAGGATAACTTGGTTTTTTATGCCCTTGTACTTATTATTATGCTAAAATAAGATGATATAGAAATATACAAGGAACAGAAATACAAATAATAAATATGGAATATACATTTTATAAGTCTTTAGAAATATGCAAGAACTATAGAGTGAACTGTTAGAAGTTAGTGCAGATTATATTTCATATTTGTAGAGACTATACTAATAGTTCATTACAAATAACTTTAAAATGTGAAAAGAAACATACAGTCTATCTGAATGGGCACCATAAATTCACATTATTGCCACATACATATTCTAGTGTGTGTATCAATTTATTTGATGAAAAATATATTAACAACAACAAAACCAGATAACTAAATAAATAATCCTTTCATCAGCCCCTGATTTCTGCCATACTAATGCTTTGGTGAATCATCAAGGGGAGTAAATTATTCATTATAAATTTCAAGGAGGAGCCTCAACCGAAAAAGCTCTGCTACTGGTCCTTCTTGGAACCAACATCAAGAGAATTCACTGTAATCTCAAATATTGCAATAAAATAGAAGGTGAGAGGCAACCACTCAGGAGAGGTGTCTAGAATGAACAGAGCTCAGGGAGCTACATCCTAGCTGAGTGAGGTGTGTAAAGGTAATTATTAATATTTTGAATTACACTTGGAAAGAAAAAGATTAATCAAGAAGTTGCATACAAATGTCAACCAAGGTTTTAAAAACAGAAATCTTTATTGTATTTCTGACAAAGAATCTGGAAGCTTTTTAACAGTAGCCCTAAACATGGTCACTATGGCATTAACAAAAATCAGCTGTAGAGTAAGGGTTTGAAATATTTGGTTATCTCAAGGCTTATTTCATACCAAAGGACCTCAAATAAAAACTAATCAAAATAAACATGATTAATTAACAAATCTAATTTGTACTGCTTCATAATAAATTCAGGTGTACCCTACTACAACTTTACACTAATAGTGAAGAGTTAAATCTAGTTTTTATAGAAAGGGCTCTACAAAAGGTACCACAATATTATCCCTGGTTAACTGTCTACAGCATGTTAGTTAAAATTGTCAATACTATCAATTTGCAGTAATTTATCTTTAACTCTTGGTTCATTTCTACTAATACATTTAAAATAGAGAAGGAAGAAAACACGAGGTAATCTGGCACTGCTCCATGCATCTCCTAACTTCCTCTCTTGGTGTGCTCTAGCTGGATACAGACAGTTCAGGGTACAATCACTTTTCCTAACATTCTTTGGCAATGGTTTTCCTTGGCTGCCAGAGAACCTCATTTAGATCTGGTGAGGAAGGATTCTTTCTCTTCCACTTAGCTATCTTCCACTAACAAATCAGAAAACATTTGGATAACACTGATTTTTGTGAGTGAATAAGTCAGTGTTTAATGTAAATTAATGAATATAAAGACTTTCCTCTCATTAAGGAACATTTCCATCTGTCTTAGTCATGCTTCAAGGTGCAATGCCTAATGCTTCTTATTTAGTGTTAATACCAAATATGTACTTAAATTTACATCAAAGAGAATTGCCACTTTAGTCCAAACAAGAGTATATTGATGCTACAACTACTGAATTGAATATCTATTGCACATTTCCTATGTGTTAGTCATCATGCTAAATACTTTTCGATTATAAAATTTAATCCCCATTACCACCGTATGAGGTAGATATTATTATCCCGATTTTACAGATTTAGAGCATGAGGCTAAAAAAGGTAAGTAATTTGTCCAATATTTGATCTAGAAAGCTGATTCCAGAGCCCATGGGATAGATGATTTGCTGCAGGGCAGAATTCATGGAAAGACTAAAAAGAGAAATGAATTTGGATAGAAAATAAGAGATTCTTAAAAATTGTCACTCTCCTCTTTTCTTATTTCCTCCAACCTACGATTCTCATTGAAACGAAACATTCAGGAGGCAATCAAAACAGAATAAAGATCTGTAGGGGGAGAGATTCAATGTGGTCAATGCAATATAATTTAAATGGGTTATAAACCAACGGGACCAAGGCCAGCAAGTTTCATTTTTGGTTTTATAGGTCCAACAAGTTTGATTCATCAAAATACTCATTTGACCCAATGCTAAATGTTTTGAAAATAATTCCCAAAAGACAGAGACTCTAAGCATTCAACTTAATTGCCTTAGCACTTGGAGCTAAAAGGCAGAATCCTATGTAAAATAGTATTCACTTAGGTGTAAAAACCTGTAGGCAAGACTAACAATAAGATTATCTGCAGGTAGGTGTTAATGAGGCCATTCAGACAGATGAGGTGTCAACAAGGTCTAGTTATTGGGGAGTGAAGTTGGGTTACTATTGTGTGGTAGGGAAGCAAATTCAGGATCTTGACAGTTAGCCATTCATAAAGCTGCCCGATATATCAGGAGGCGAGGAAAAAGCATCTATCTTATTACTAACGTTTGAAAGCAAAGTAAAATAAGTGAAGATTTTTCCAGATTAGAGTTAAATATATACCATTTGAAAGAAAACTGAGTGTGAAAAGGAAGTATTGAAAAGTAATCTCTCACAAAGAAGCTCTCTTACTCTCATATTCTTTCCTTTAAAGCCAGACTTAATGCTTTTCCCTATAAAATTCAAAGTTACAGGAAGAATTTTATGTCATTATTCTTAGAATGTTAAACACACAAACTGTGGAGACCAAACATTTCATTTAAATACAATGGGTAGACAGAATTTAAGATTATAATTTTCAGGTAGGAATTATATAAGGGAGCACAATTATTATCCCATATTGCAATAAATTAGTAGAGGCACAATAAATATAGTCTATTGTTGGAGATATAAAAGTATCACTACTGTTCAACAATGTGCTAATAAAGAAGCACAATACTCAAATGACAGCTAACGTCTGATGGCTACCTGCATACTAAAACACCAGAAAATGCTTCTTCGAAATATATTTTTATTGCATCTTTCGTTGGGAACTGGATAGAAGAAATGCCTGGGAGAGGATGGTATGATGGAGAGTGTCTGACATCAGTTTAATATCAAATATGTAATATTACTTATTTCCTTAAGGGAATTTGAGCTTTAACCTACCTTTGGTAATTGTAAGTGGCTTTTCTCTGAAATTTATGGCACTTTATTTCCAGTTTTTTAATAAACTTACAGGATTTTCATTTTTGAAGTTAAGGGAGAGGGAGTAGAAAGTAATTTAATCTGCCAATTTGGAACATTTTCCTGAAAATTTTGGCTTTTTATTTGTGAAGGTTGATCAACCGTGGAAGTAATATATATGATATTAAATGAATCCACTGAAAGGGATATTTGGTCTCTTAAAAACTTCAGAATTATTACAGTGATTCACAATTTATTACACACTTCATTTAAACAGATTATAAAGGAAAGTGGCTAGCTTTAGAGACCTGTATGTATACCTTCTACACTCTTCTTCCTTTTAGGCTACTATCTCATGGTGTTCCAGAACTTAGTTGAGTACCACCCCAGAGGACTGGTACTTATGAAATTTACTAAATACTAAAAGAGAGCTATGTCCATTGCATAGACATTGTCAACTGTGAATAATAGATATCATTTGTTTTAGTTTGCATTTTGACTCTAAATCCCACTATGCAGCCATTTTAACTTGAGAAACGTTATACCTAACGTAGTCAATAAAAGAAAATAAGTACCTACTTAGTATTTAGTGTTTCCCTAGTGTGGTGAAGTCAGGAGGCATCATTTGCAGATTCGCTCGTGACTAATCTGAAGTGTTAAGTTTGGTGCACCATAGGGATGGCAGATACCTGGTCTACCCACTCCCTCTCCCTATCAGCCACAGCAGACCTCACTAATTCATCCTGGTAGTCTTCCTGTCTCAGATACTAACCACAGTCTTGACACACAGAACAATCTTAGACTCCTATTCAACAGAGCCCTCAAGGCAACCACGAACAATCTGGCAAATCCTTGGAAAGACCAATACCCTGATGATAACAGGCTTGGGTTATAAATTCAGCCTTGCCATTGAGGAATTAAATGGCCTCTAGTAAGTTATTTAATTTCTCTGTGGTTTGTTTTCATTCTGAAAATATGTCAGTGAAAATATAAAGATCTGATGCTATGGATTTATTCTTACATCAGTAGAATAGAGAATGATTTTTTTTTTTAACGGGTAGAAGTTTTACATAAAGAACAAACACTATTAGTAGTTCAGTCAGCTCACTCGTCAGTCTAATGAAAACAATTTTTCCATTGGGAATATTTTAGGAAAAAGTGATACCAATTAGAAATACTGCCTTTTCCATTTTTAATGCACTATTTTCTTAAAGTATATTTTTGGATGAATCTTTATTAATAAGTTAAAGTATACAGTTATTTTTGAAGTTTATCTTAAATTTATCTTCCTTCAAAAATATAGAGAGAATACTTAGAAAATTAGGTTAGTTTAGTCTTTCACATAAATTTACATCATTTCAGCAAAATTTACCACTGCTTTTTAATTTTTGACATTTTGTTTCAGATATTATTATTGCCAAGAAAGTTCAGGAGGCGCAAACACTGCAGGATTAAAATGAATGAAACCCAAAATAGGTAATTTCAGATCATTGCAAAACCTATTTTAGTGTACAAAATTCATTACCAATTCTCTGCATTCACTATTTCCATAAAATAGTATATGTTATATTGTTTCCACTATTTTTGTTTGCATCAAACATTTTAAAAAATACTTTGTTTGTATATTTTCCACAAAGAATAGCATTCCATATTAATTTGATACTATATTTATTGAGAAAAGTCTTTAATTTTTTTAAACCAAGGTATGAACTTAGAAATTTCTTCTTTATTCAGGAAGACACTATTTATTTATAAAAGTCTTAACTGTGATGTGTTCTATCAACTTTAAATTAAGAAACATTATGTATAGGGTCTTAAAAATAAATTTTGGGTGAGCCAATCTAGGAATACTCTAGTCCATGGAAATTAAGTACGTACCTCAATTCTTAAGGAAATAAGAAAAAATTCTATATATGAAAAATATATGCATTACATATTTAGAGATTCCTTAAGAATACAGGTAGTAACCATGCTAAATGGAAACATGAAGTTGCTCTATTTAAAAATTCTTGAATGGCCACTTCAGGATTGTTATTCATTTCCAAGGCTAGCTGGTATGTGAATTGGGTCACAAAAGCAATTTTCATTGAATATTATAGTCTAAAGAGACAAATTATACTCTAGTGACAGAATATGTTAAAAAAAAAAAGCCTTGGCATATTTATATGGTAACTTGCAGACATGGAACAGCAACTTTCCCCTAAAATATGTAAATATGTATTATACCTATTCATAATCTTTATTTTTTGCATGTCAACACTATCTCATCAAATGATTCCCAAAAGTTCAAGAAAAGTGTAGTGGTGAGTCAACCATATGCCTTTATATACTTCAGGTAAATTTCAACACCACCAACTCACAGAAACAGTGAAGTGTATAGATCATAAAATAAAATTGAAGAGAGAATACAAGTAGTAACAGAAAACCAATTAATTACATTGGTATCTTCACATTAATCATCTATGACCATCTTCATCAATGAAAGGGAGTAGCTAATAGAAAATCACAGATAATCCACTTTGTGGTATTGAGTCTATGGCTTTGTGCTTAGTAGCTGAATTTCTAAGTGCCCACTGTAACTTACTGCAAATGTGTTGTGAGGATGCCCATCACCAGAAGAGTGGCCACAGACACATAATTTTGTTTCTGGAAGCAATTCCTAGATTAAACAAAGAGAATCAGGAGTTGGCTTCTTTCCCCACCCCCCAATCTTAAGGCTTATGCTAATAATGTACATTATCATTTAAAAAATATTTTTGGATTATTATCTGGGTAGGTGAACACAGATGAGACTTCCATCTTTGTGTCATAGTTAATAACAGTATAGAATTAAAAAAACAAAAGAACTTGACAGATGCAAAGTTGAGTATTTGAACATAATGAATTAACCACTAACCAAAAAATTCCATGGTCTACCATGATCTTGACTCAGGAATCTCATTTCCCATTTCCAAGCTAAAATTATGGCCAGTGTTAATGAATACTCCTAAAAATTTAAATGGTACTGTGATTTTAGAGTATGGGATGGTATTTGTCATTAAGACTTTAATTACCTCTTTTTGAAAAAACTAACTATTGACTTGTACTTAACTATAACCAATACAAATGAACATAAATCCTGGCTTGTCATGAAATGTGAGAATAATCACAAGAATCTCTTTAAACTGCCTTGATCATGCATTACTATAACACAAATATTGCCATTAAATATATATTTAAGACTATGCAGCCCAACTCTATAACCTCTGTTAAAACCTGTTGAATTGTGCTACTTGTATTGAGAACTACACTATATACTCAAATGTATAGTTTGCATTTTTAGCTGTAAAAGCAAAGTGATTATTTATTGATAAATGACATGGAATGTCATTTTTTACCTAAGTAGCATTAGACATTTCAAAGACTTTGTCTGAAGGGCAAAAGGATTACACTGCATTTGAATAGACCATGTGACAACACATCCTTAGACTTCATGTATGATATGAAAGGATGATCCCCATTCATAAGATACACAAGGGAAATTATATCAGAAAAGAAGAAAAGCAAGGAGGGATGTGGTAGGGGTGTCAGGGAGTATTTGTAGTGGTTTGATGCATGTAAATATTACATCTTATAAATAATTCTTTTCAAATACATCTCTGAAGTTCAGGGTCTCTGTTTAAGAAACGGATTGTATATGCTTTACATGGCCATATGCCATTTTCTGCAAGATAAGAGCAACATTAATTCAAACAGGAAAAATGGCTTCCAAAATAGTCCTTTCCTTTCGTTTCCTATGAAGAAGTATGTTACCTGATGCTGGCAGATGAGGACTACGGGAAAAAAAAAAAAAACGTTCAAGTTATATTTTACTGTCAGAATCCAACAAACACGTTTTCATCTAAATTATTTTGTCAACAGCCTTGTAGTACCCTTGCTAACCTTATTTGGCACCAGTGCATAATTAGATACACAGGGGTGTGACTCCAATTGAAGGTGTTGGCATTGTAGCACTCTGTGAAAATATTAACTATGAGGTTAACTCCAATTTTCTCTTCTTTAATTAAATGCACATGGTACTAATGAGGTAACCTACTGTTCCTTGATAGCACTAATTAGCTAAGAGGAGAGTACACTCTCACACTGCAATTTAAACCTAAAAATAAGGTTGAAATATGCTAATTGCAGGCAATTTAAAACAGTACAAGTTGAAGAACTAGTCATAATAAGAGAAACTGACTGCTTTACAGCTAGGCAGCTGTAACTTTGGTTAAAATCAAAACAAGCCACATGATTTTTGGACTGCTCTTTAACAAGGTCATAAGCATCCTAAAAAAATGAAATGCTACTCTATACGATAGCAATGAACAAGACTCACAAAAAATTCTCAGATCAACACTCATCTATGAAAGACCAAAAATAAGTGAGCCTCACCAGAACTCCAAAGGTGCTGTGACACTATTTACACTAAAGACTAAAAGCTAAACCCCATAAATAAGTAACATCACCTGAAACTCTTTCAAGGAAATCCAAATTAAATGAAATATTGTACTCCGTGTCTGCAATATATTACAAAACATATTGGAGTGATGAAGATTTGCCATCCCAATCACAGGGTCAGAAATAAGGATACAGAGGAGAGTAAGTCTCAGCACTTGAGAAATATACAAACAGGAAATTGCCAGACAATGTACAAGTACAGTGATAAAAATATAAAAAATACACTATAAAATAAAATGGTATAGGGACTATTTAAGGATATCAGAAGCATTTCATTATAAGAAGGAGATTTCGACTACATTTGTCTACAGATTAGAGCTCTGGGATGAAAGTAGCCTAGAGTTTCATGTTGAGAGAGAATGTTCTCCATTCTTAGCTCAAATGACTTAGAACTATAATTTCAATAAATCCAAGTATAATCCAAGTATATTTTCTTTAACTGCTTCTCAAACATTTTCTAAATATGATTTTAACGGATAAACAATGAGATTAACATAAAGCAAGATTCTGAAAGACCTTCAGAATCACTAAAATATATGTTCTCATTGTACAAAGTATATTTTCATTATTTTGTATTTTTTTCAAGATTTATTTATTTATTTTAGAGAGAAAGAGAGAGAGAAAGAGGGGGAGGAGGGGCAGACAGACAGAGAGAGAGGGAGGAAAGAATCTTAGGCAGACTCTCTGTTGAGCACAGAGCTGGATGCGGGGTTTGATCCCAGGACCCTGAGATCATGATCTGAGCCGAGATCAAGAGTCTGAGGCTCAACCATCTGAGCCATCCAGGTGCCCCAATTTTCATTATTTTTTTTATTCCATAGAATCATAATGTCATATTTTTATTAGCCAGAAACTTTGACTAACCAAAACACTCGCTGACTGACAATGCCAAATCATTCTTATTAACACAGATAGAAATAAAGTACATTATCTATCCTTGGGGACAGGAGAGATATGGACTGCCCCACACTGAGGACTCACAGTGACAGTTTTTTGCCCCTGTCACTTTGCATGCAACTCATACAATATATACAGTTTAAACAATCAAAAGAGTTGAGTAAGCAATAAAAATAGAGATAAACAGCAAAATTGTTAAAAGGGAAAGCTAACTTAATCTTAAAGTTTACTGGGGTGCCTAGATGGCTCAGTCAGTTAAGCAACCAACACTGATTTTGGCCCAGGTCATGATCTTGGGGTCATGGCACTGAACCCCAAGTCTAGCTCTGTGCTGAGCATGGAGTCTGATTAGGATTCTCTCCCTCTCTTTCTGCCACTCCAAAACTGGCTCTCTCTAAAAAAAAAACCAAAAAACCAAAATCCAAACCAAAACAAAAAACTCCAATAAAAGAAAAACCTTAAAGATTACTACAGAACAGTAACAGAAGAAAGCAAATTTGAAAAATAAAAGCTTTTAACTCCCAACTCATAACTCCTGGAGTTAAAAGTATGTGAGAATAAATTTTGCACTATCATTAGCCCATCACCATGTCTTGTCAAAAAACTTGGTTGAAAAAACTGTGCTTTGAAAAATCCACCCAGCTTCTTCTCCTGGCTGTCCTAGAGCTTTCTACAACAGAAAGTGAGAGAATATTGGCAAGAAAGGCTAATAAACCTCTGATCAACCATGCTTTAACAGATTCATGAAGTTGCAAGTCTGTAAAGGAGTAGCAAGGCGGATGAAATCAGACAGTTATTTAGAAATGGGTCTCCTGGAGGCAACCTGACATATTCTAGCAAATCACAAGGAAATACAATGTGAATGGATGTTTTAAGTGTTTGCATCTGTTTCAAATAAGCACCAAAGAAACTTTCAACAGTGAAAAGGCCAGGACAGTGTACTGGAATGAGCTTTCAATATTAACTTCAGAAGGAACCCATTCTTCAGTTAAATATGGATCATTGTAATTTCTGTTAAAACAATTAAAAGTAAGTCCTTTAGTGTTGACAATAAAAATACTAGCTCTGGAGACAGTCTGATGGGGTTCAGATCCTGACTCAACATTTAGTAGTGGTGTGACCTTGAGCAGGTTATTTAGCCCCTCTTGGCCCCTCTCTCTAGACAGGGGATATTAAGTAACACCATAAGATTAAATACATTAATTTGTATCTAGAACAGTGCTGGTAGTCATATACTTTGCTTATTAACTGTGTACTTAATATTTATTAGCTCTCATTACTGCTTCAGAACAACATTCAATTTTTTTTCAAATAAAAATATTATTAAACTCCCACTATGTATGCATTATCATTATTACACACTGTAAAGTAAGCACAAATACCCAAGACATTGTGTCTATATACAAATAGCTTTCAGTCTCTCATTAGACTTCGTGATACAAATCAAAGCCTCTTTTGCATGAATAAAAAATATTTGAACTATGGAGGTAAAATATCTCTACTCTGAAAACTACATAACAGTGATAAAAGAAATTGATCATGACACAAATAAATGGAAAGATATACCATGCTCATGGATTGGAAGAACTAATATTGTTAAAATGATATTACTCAAAGTAATCTACAGATTCAATGCAATCCCTATCAAAATACCAAGAGCATTTTTTATAGAACCAAAACAAATCATCCTCAAATGTATATGGTACCACAAAAGATCTCAAATAGCCAAAGCAAACTTGAGAAGGAAGAACAAGCTGGAGTTATAACAATCCCAGATTTCAAGCCATTCTGCAGAGCTACAGTAATCAAAACAGGATGGTACTGGCACAAAAACAGACACAGCTCAACAGAATGGAACAGAAAGGCCAGAAACATACCCACACTTATATGGTCAATTAATCTATGAAAAAAGAGGCAAGAATAAACAATGGGAAAAAGAGAATCTCTTCAACAAATGGTGTTGGGAAAGCTAGACAGCTATATACAAAAAAAAAAGAAGAAGAAGAAGAAGAAAGAAAAGAAGAGACTGGACTTTCTTACACTTATAAAAAAATATAAACTCAAAGTAGATTAAAGACCTAAACATAAGACTTGAAACCATATAACTTCTAAAAGAAAACACAGGCAGTAAATAGTTGGGACATCAGTCTTAGCAATGCTTTTTTTTGATCTGTCTCCTCCAGCAAGGGTAACAACAGCAAAAATAAACAATTGGTACTACATTAAGGTAAAAGCTTTTGCACAGTCAAGAAAACAATGAGCCAAAAAGGCAACCTACTGAATGAGAGAGGATATTTGCAAATGATATATTCAATAGGGATTAATATCCAAAATACCTATAGCACTCATATAACGAACACCAAACAATCCAATTTAGAGCACATGAATAGATATTTTTCTCAAAGAAGACACACAGATGGCAAACAGACACATGAAAAGATGTTCGATATCACTCATCATCAGGGAAATGCAAATCAAAATCAAAACCACAATGAGATGTCACTTCATACTTGTCAGATTGGTGAGTATCAGTAAGACAAGAAATAACAAGTGTCAATGAGGATGTGGAGAAAAGGAACCCGTCAGGCACAACTGATAAGAATGTAAACTGGTGCAGCCACTGTGGAAAACAGTGTGGAAGTTCCTTAAAAAGTTAAAAATAGAACTACCATACCATCCTGCAATTTCACTTCTGGATCTGAAGAAAATGAAAACACTAATTTTTTTTTTAACACTAATTTTTTTTTTTAAGATTTTATTTATTTATTTGACAGAGAGAGAGAGATCACAAGTAGGCAGAGAGACAGGCATAGAGAGAGGGGGAAGCAGGCTCCCTGCTGAGCAGAGAGCCCAATGCGGGGCTCAATCCAAGGACCCTGGGATCATGACCTGAGCTGAAGGCAGAGGCTTAACCCACTGAGCCACCCAGGCACCCCTGAAAACACTAATTTGAAAAGATAGGTACCCCTATATTCATGGCAGCATTGTTTGCAATAGCCAAGACATAGAAACAACCCAGTGCCCATTGATATCAAGCATAAAGCATCGTGGTGGTATATATGCATACAATGCACTATCACTCAACCATAAAAAAGAAAAAAATCTTGCCATTTGCAACATGTATGGACCTGCAGGGTATTCTGCTAAGAGAAATAAATCAGACAAATACCATAAAGATTCACTTACCTGTGAATCTAAAAAAAGCCAAACAAACAAAAAGAGAAAATAAAAGAGAAGGAAATTCATAAATACAGAGAACAAACTGTTGGTTGCCAAAGGAGTGGGAGGATGGGTTAAATAGGTGAAAGGGATTAAGAGGTGCAAACTTCCAGTTGTAAAATAAAGAAGTCCCAGGGAGGTAAAGGATAGCATAGGAAATAGGGCCAGTAATACTGCAATAACTTTGTACGGTGACAGATGTTAACTAGACTTGTTGTGGTGATCATTTCATAATGCATAAAAATGTTGAATTACTATGTTGTACATCTGCAATTAATACATTATTGGATGTCAATTATACTTCAATAAAAATAAAATGAAATATATGTATTTTTCTTTTTAGAAACCTGATACAGCAAAGCAAAAAATTAAAGTGTATTTGCACTCATTTACTGAGTGCAATTCATGAGTGTGTTTCAATAACAAAATAAAGTGACTTTTAAGAAAGAATACAATTTTTGAAAGTTGAACGTATACATTTCATAGAAAAATAGGTAAGAATCATATATTGATCTTTTGTAACAAATGAACATGTTTCAAATTATAGTTTGTTTCTTGAGGTTGGCTAAAGCTGTGCTCAAATTTTTCTTTAACTTTTTTTCTAAGATTTTATTTTTTGAGTTATCTCTATACTCAACTTGGGGCTCAAACCCACACCCTGATCAAGAGTTGCACGCTCCACTAACTGAGCCAGCGAGGCACCCCTCTCTTTAACATGTTTAAAACCTAAGTACCTAGGGCTTCTGGGTGGCTCAGTTGGTAAAGTGTCTGCGTTCAGCTCAGGTCATGATCCCCAAGGTCCTCGGAGGGAGTGGGGAGGCTGCTTCGCCCTCTACCTCTGCCCCTCCCCACCCACTCATGTTCGAATTCTCTCTCTCTCTGTCTCAAATAAATAAATAAAATCTTAAAAACAAAACAAAATCCTAAACCTAAGCATCTTGTAGTATTTGAAGTACAATGATACCTGAATGGCACCACAGTCTACATTTTAAAGGTTCGAAATGTTTTAAGAAGTGTTTAGTCAAGAAGTATGGCCACTCCTGACGTATAAGACAAGAACAAAATTAAATGGTTGATTGGCCTTTCTTCCACTCCAACTGTTAACATTTGTTGGTTTAGTAGGCTGTTTTAAGGCCATTCATTATAGCTGATGGAAACTGCCCCCAGGACAAGTGTGGCCAGGGTTGGACCACGATGTTTGGTGTTGGCTTAGCAAATTCAAATTGCTTCATCCTTCTCCAGCCCATGTTTAAAAAAGATTCAAAGCTGCCTAGCTCTGATAGAGGAGGTAAAGGAAAGGGAACTGATGCCTGGAAAACATTTTGTCTTTCCTAAGTCCAGTGGGTCAAAGTGGTTGGTGTTGGCTGGAGTACATAGAGGAGAAGCAGGGAGGACTCAATCAATGTGAGCACATGCCTTAAGACTTCATTCTTCATCCAGAGGAAGTAGGGAGCCTGGCCCTCCTTTTTTTCCTATGGCACAGACTGCAAAACCCACATGGTATTGATGAGAACATGATGAGGCCATTAAGGAATCACCTCGCAGAGGAGGGAAATGGAAGTCCAGGGAGCTGAAATTATTTACAAAACGCCCTGCTTTTACTTTTCCTTATTTTTAAGGCTTCTGTGCATTATATATCCTGTAAATATACTGTACAGGCTCTCAAACTTTAGCGTGTTAAAGAATCTGTGGACAAACTGTTATAATCACAGATTCAAGGCTATATTCCTAGAGATTCAGATTCAAAAGATCTGGGATTGGGTGCCGGAATATGCACTGTAACAAGCATCTTGGTGGTTGTGATTTAGAGCTTCTATGATCATACTTTGAGAAACACTATCTTTTGTTTTTGGATAATTGTGTGACAGGCAATTTTTCATTCTTCTCATTCTTTTATTCTACTATTTAGTCAGTCAACACTTTTTCAGTAGGCAGCCATTATCCCCCTCTAGATACTACAGATAGCTGGAGGATTTGAAATTTTAAAGTACTTAATATTAATCAATTAAGTCCACTGAAATTCCTAAAGTAAGATTTGATCCCCATTTCATGGTGAAAAAGTACTGAAGAATTAAGAAAAATTACAGAATATAACAATGTTGAAGTCAGATTTTTCGCCCTGTTTTTGTCAATCCTGTCTTACTCACTGTAGAAAGCTGCCATCATAAGTGGCACTAATTGGCACCCTTGTTAGAAATCTCAGCAGAGGAGCCAAGAATAGAAAAGATATGGACACCTCTCACCCACGGAGCCCGGCTGTCTGCACAGGTGAGGCTGAGATCAAGGATGGGGTAGATGACCTGGCTGCTGCCTGTGAGAAGGATAAGACCTACACACCTGTTCACTGACGAGGTAGACAAGCTGAATCCCCAGGGATGTTAATCAAGTACCTTTCATGTGCCTAAAGTCACTGAAAAACAAAAGATGCCCATAGTGCTCCTACAAGTGATATAGTTATTAAGCTTTAAGAGGGAATGAAGGCAGCAGTCAACAGATACTTCTGCCATGAAATACTCCTGCAGAATACTGGTGGACTATTACATTTTTTGCTTACTTGTGGTATGCTTATTTGCTTCATTCAAGAAAATATTTTCAGCTCTTCTAGGGGAAAAAAATGGGGAGCTGGATTTCTCAGGAACATCTGGAGGGCAAAAGATAAAATTTTAAATATACAATAATTATTTAATAGATAAAATGGACAGGTGCTATGTATAGGATTTTTTTCTCCTGGGTATATTGAGGCTACACAGAAATCACTTAGGCAAACTTAAGAATAGTAGTCCTTCATTTTCTGCTCTTCTTTTTTACCCTGTAGTTAAAAGAAAATGCAGACGTGTCTCTTGTTACCTTGAGTTAGGGGAGGTTGAGATAAGGTCAGAATATGCCACAGTAAACAACGTCCTCTAAGAATTGAGACTGTACAGAGCCATGGTTCTCTATATCAATATAGGACATGTAGGGGCTTAAAATGGCATCTGTTGATGACACGGAGGCTAATGCCTGACTCTGCAGTTTGCTCACATTTTATTCACCAAAGATTTAATGATCACATAATACATGTCGCTTACAATAAAGAGTTTGACTCCATTTTTTATTTTGACTGCTGACTTCTTTTTAAGTCTCAACCTCCCTTTTCCCTGTGGCCCCACATCTGGGCGGAAAGCTGGTGCACACTCCTCCTTCTTGACCACTCTAAGGAAATTTAAATCCCTGCTCAAGGGATCTTTTCCCCAGCCCACCCCATAGGCGGTATAAAGATCCAACCATTCCCTCTGCTTGTGTCCAATCAGTCTCTTTTTTGTGTGAAGAAAAAAAAATTCTCTCAAGTTCTCTTGGTGTTTGGGGTGTCAAGACCTTTGGCATCTGAACCAAATTTTGGGTGGGTGTCCCTCTCACTTCTGTGGAGTACGACAGAACACCATATCCTAAGTTAAGAATTAGGATACAAAGTCAAGTGGGAGTACCTAACCCAAAGAATTTATAGTCAAATTGAGAAGACAAACTACTAATGATTAGTAACATACTAAATGCTCTAACAGATGTATGCACAGGGTACTATGGGAGCAGAGGGGAGGGACAGAAAAGGATTTTAGACTAGGTGATAATGAGTAGATGTTAGTACACAAAATGGGTATGTGGTGGAGGGAGACAGAGAGCATCAAAGAACAGACTGTACGAAGGGTGGAAAGTAAACGACCCCTTGCCATATTCAGAGAAACACAGATGGCCCAGCAAAGCCAGAGAAAAGAGAGGGTGTCAGGGATGAGGACAGAAAGAGAAGCAGAGGCCGGCTCTTCAAGAGCATCAGGTAAAGCCACATGGTCTTTATGTGCACCAAATTTCTCATCACTAAATGTGGACACCATCTGCCTTTTCTCTTGGAGGACTCAATGCAGGGTCAAATACATAAAAACATTTCTGAGGTATTTAGAGTACCCTAGCATCCTGAAGAAGTAACTGTGACCAATGCACAATGGCATAAGAGATTCTTTGATAATCTTTACGAAGGCCAAGAAATCACTTTTTGTTTCAGGAACTCACCTTCCCCTTCCTTCCAATCAGTTGCTTTCCTAGGACCCTACATATGTCTTATTCCTTACTATGTTTCCCTAGTTCCCTAAATATACTAACAGATTAGAGTATTTAAAGTCAGTGCAGTATCAAAATTTCACTTGGAAAATTCTGCTTGCAAAAATGGAAGTGTACTAAAATGTAATATGTCTGAATTGTATCACCATAAAGGTACAAAAATAAATTTTGTATTGCCAAACAAAAGGTAAGAAAATGACTTAATTTGACACATACCAGGGTATTTTTATCTTCGAGAAAGTTTTGTGGTAAACTACACTGAAAACTTTGGAGAAAACACAAGATCTCAGTTCAGTTTTATAGTGCAGCACTAAAGAAATGAAATGAACTTTCTAAAATTTGGGGTTCAGAAAAAGAAAGGAATGGTTCGCACGAGATTTAACTGGATATTGTCCCTTTCTTTGCTATTTGGGGCATTCAGAATATAATTTCACAGATGATATATTTTTCTTAATGTGATTTTCAGACTACATCTAATGGAAAATGCCTGGTTAGGATTAAGAGACATAGTACAGATGTTAAACTACATTTGCTTGCAATTATTTCTAAAACAAATGCCAGGATACAGAGTCTATTGAAATGGCTTTCAGGATGGCTGGCACAATGTATTAAACCAGCTTCCAATTTCTGAGTAAGTCTATATTCTGAATATTTCAAATCAAGATGCTGAGCACAGAATAAACCTTAGATTTTTCACCTTGACACATTGTCCAAGAATAGATGGACATAGGGTGAGAGCCCAAGGATTGAGGGTAGGGATTTAACATTTTGTAATGCAAACACCTCTCTAATGTAATGAAATACCTTTCACGCAAAAAACCCGCATTTTGTGTATTAATTTCCATATCTGAAAAAAATAAAATTACCACAAAATAAGTTAAACTACCAATTTAATATGTGGAATAAAGCATGCAGTAACAAATCAGATGCTATATAGCCTTCAACTTGTTTTAGAGCTTTTTCTTCAAAAACAATAAAAAGTATCCATAAAGTTGTTAATTTTTTGTGAGTAGAAATCTCTATTTATTTATTTATATATATATTTTTAAAGATTTCATTTATTTATTTGACAGAGAGAGGGAGAGAGATCACAAGTAGGCAGAGAGAGAGAGGAGGAAGCAGGCTCCCTGCTGAGCAGAGATCCCAATGTGGGGCTCCATCCCAGGACCCTGAGATCATGACCTGAGCCGAAGGCAGAGGCTTTAACCCACTGAGCCACCCAGGTGCCCCAGAAATCTCACTTAAGCTGATGGTCCTGTAGGGATACACTTTTAAACATCAAACTAGAAGTAAGACACCCTTATTTAAAGTACTTCTGAAATGCATCTGCCACCAACTTGATCAGATACATCAAAAGTAGTGAGTGGCAGAACCAAAAGGAAGCTTTCATCACTTTGCTCATGTAGGGCATCTTGCCCTTCACTCAGGCACTGAGCCTAGATGTCCCTGGAGTTTGTGGCCAGGGTGAGACCTTTCATTACCTCTCAGTGATCTTTCCCATGAGAATATATTTTCAGATTGGGACTCGATTCAGTGAATGAAGTATGCAGAGCAACTGCTATATCTATAATGTATCAAAACAAAACACAGATGCGCACTTTCATTTGTCCAAATTCAGAATGTACCAGCATCTCCTTTACTGTGTGCTTCACTCCTTGGTGGGGAGCAATTCAAATCACGTCGCCCTAGGAACTGACAAGGGGACTGGAAGTTGTGGCAGTTCCTTTTCTGATCCCTGCGGGGGGAAGCAGCAGCAGCCCTTGGATCAGCTGCTTTTTATCCACTGTTGGTCTCAGTGGCAGCTCCTTTTCTTGCCAATAATGATAAATGATAGACTCTTTAATGAGGAATAGAGACTGCAAGCTGCACACACAGAAGCTTATCTTGTTGGCATCTCTGATTAAAATTTGCTCCCTATCAACCTCTTCCCCCTCCTGACGGTGATGTGAGGTAGAGAGGAAACCTGAAGGAAGAGGATCAATTATTAAAAATCGTATTCTTTGCCACAGAAACTCTCTTACCATTAGACATAGAAAACTCTCATGATGCCAAGAAAAATGCCAGTGAGGTACAGCCCTGCCCCTTACTTTCTTTTTTTCTTCATTTCAAAAGATTTTTCTACACATTGTTGGGTAAACACCTAACTTCATCATCAAGTCCCATTGCCTTCTCAGCAGTGCCTCCCAGCAGGTGGAGATGAAGTATGGGAGAGAAAGGAACAGCAGAAGTCAGAATAACTCCAGAAGAATCTCCTAATGGTAGTGAGGATGGAAACTCCTCCTTGGAGGGGGCTCCACGTATTCCCGCATCCTTTCCCTTGTGAACCACAGCTTTATCTCAACCACAAATCAACCTAGATTCTATAAAACGAAGACATCAAGAAAAGGCAGTATTCCCATTTAATACCTTGTCATCCTTGTTATTTTTACCTTGTTCTTCAAAAATGAAAAATTCGAGAGATATTTTGGACAGTAATTAAGAGGCGTATGCTATCAATGATGAATACCAGGGCAAAAAGCACAGGAACTGGAAGCAGACTGACTTGACTTCATGTTGCAACTCAAACAACCAGCTACGTGAACTTAGATAATGTAATTTAACCTTCCCAAGCCTGTTTCCTGTTCTGAAATAAGACAGGATAAATAAACACATTACCAGGTACATCAATGAGCACTGAATATATTCTAGCCAAGTGAAATAAAATCCTTAATGCTTCAGGATCTCTCTTTTGTTAGAAAGAAAGAGGCATTACAAAAGAATGGGAATGTGAGAAATGTGACGTCTCTAACGTTGCTGGTTAGAGACCTGGCCTGGTCACCCATTTTTATATGATCACCCATGACACCTGTCACGAAAGGGCTGAAGAGGCAGGCTGGGGGCCAAGATAAAGCCCTTTATTGGGCAGAGGAGTCTGTGGTATGACACTGAGCAAGTACGAAATCCTCACACAGATACATGACTGTACTGGTAGTAAAAGGCTGCGCTGTGTTCATAAAACATGGTTTAAAATATCAAAATTAGTGTGTGACACTTAAAAAAATTAAAATACAATTGAAGGTAACTAGATTCCATGAGGTAAGATTATTAAACATAATGCAGTTTCTCCAAAGTATTTTTGACAGTTCAGACCCCCCAAGATGGACAGCTGAGATGAGTTCTGAATTAGAAAAGATGGAAGGAGAGCAAAAGCTATCACAGTAATCACTACGCATAACAATAAGAAAAAGAAAATAGTAGCCCTGTGCCAGGATCAACTCAAACTTTCACAAAACCACCATGACCACATATGTACTAAAAATAATACAGAACTGCCATTTTTTAAGTGTATGAAACAGTTTACCAAGAGTGAAAATGTCAAATTTTAGAATGGTGCTACTGTCTATTAGAAATTATTCATTTCTAAGCCAGGACCAAGTTTCATTATCCAATAGCTGCTCTCAAGAATGAAGCTAATTTACATTTAAAATAGGAGTACAGTCTACTCTTTAAAAGCACAATGGTAAACACACCAATTTGACAATTACATTAATATGAGTATTTGCATAATCTGTCTTCCACACCTGTTCTTAATTTGAAGCAGCTGCAGGACGAATCACATCACACTAATCTCAACGGGTATGTGTGTGTTCCAAACAGTAACGCACGCAGCTTATTTTTCGAAGATCTTTTATTTTTTAAATGTTTCCTGACTTTTAAAAAAATTGGCAAAAGTTTTGTAGAAGCCATAGTGTTTACTTGGTTAATATTAATTAGTGGAATTAGCATAAAGCCAAATAATACTATCCCTTAAATTTTGGCCTCCTCTGCTTTGATATGTGATAGTACCGATTTTTTTTTTTTGGAGGTTTTTTTCCTTTTTAGATAACATGTAACATGTATTTAATTTATACCAAAAAAGATTAAAAGGAATAATAAATATATATCTAGAAAACTTTAGTAAGAAATATAACTACAGAATCAATAACAAATGCATTAATGGAGAATCAAGCAATACCTACAAATAATCTGGGAATGTGTTTGCAACAGATATAATCGTAGGATCTTTTGGAACTTCTTTTCTAAATTCCATTCATGTTTTACCAAACCTATATCAGCTCAGCAGGGAGCCTGCTTCCTCCTCTCTCCTCTCTCTCTGCCTGCCTCTCTGCCTACTTGTAATCTCTCTCTCTGTGTCAAATGAATAAATAAAATCTTAAAAAAAAAAAAAAAAGAATTTAAGAAGCAGAGCCGTATTTTCACCTTTTAAAGGATCCACTTTATGTTTATATGTATCCAAACACATACTCAGTGCCATCAAAAAGGAAGTCAGTTTATTATTGTTACATATTCTTGTACTTCAAGTATTTAAATCATTCAGTTAGACTCTAGCTGGTAGAATATAAGACACCATGTAATCTGTCAACAAAACCGTCTCTCTTTAATCTTCTGTTATGAATAGGAAATGAAATTAGAGCTTTCTAAAGATGTTATTTATTTCCTGAAAATTGAATGACAGCATGCACAGTAATGAACTAGAGCAACAAAGATGATCTGTTTGTTTGCATGCTGTTGACTTCCATAGAGGTAAACATTGAATGGCTGAATTCTTAGTTCAGTATTTCATTCAGAATCCAATTTTTACAAGTGCTTTCATTATATTAGAAGACAAAAATACTAAAACATTCACTGTAGCTTGCATTACTATGACCTGTTTTATGCTCATTAGTTAGCAGTTCTGAACATAAGAGAAACTGAGATTCAGAAGAATTAAGTGATTCACCCAAGTTCTCATAACCTGTACCAACATTATGGTCCAGGTATTCTGACCCCAGAATATTCCTTCCTACAACTCATAGCTGTTATTCAAATAAATAATAGCCATTAGGCTAGATAAATAGGAAAAAGCATTTTTACTAATGGAATATTTACAAGTTTCTTTTATCTTTCATGTCACAGTATCTGAACTATTTAAACTCTTGGCTTCAAATGTACTAGAAACCACTGTTTCAAAAGTTACTATAATAAAAGAAAAGAACTATTTTCTATTTAGATAAATATAGTGCAAATTCTTACTGAGAACCAAGACTGGTTACTACAGGAGTAGCAAAATAATTTTTATTACTATATAATTTAGGCAATAAAACCAAGTTATAGTGATTGTGAGAAAAGCAATTTTCACAGTTGTGACCTCTATATAATTATATTTCTAAATATTCCGTATTTTATTTTTCTTCATTAAAAACCTTACATATATAATTGAGCACACAGAAAAGTACTCTAAACAGATAAGCTGGCATGTCATGGGGCCTGTGGAACATAATGGAATGAAAATTCTATTTGTATGTAATGAATATGCACATTGTATAATATTCTAACAACAAATTTCACTTTTTCTCTGAGTATCAGAATATTTTAACCTCGATAAATGAGTCATAAATTTCTAAATTTTAAAATAATCTTGTTTCTTTTTGTTTTTGCTAGCAAGACAAAAACTATCTCATTATCAAAGTTAAAAGCTTTTGACATGTAACACATAAGGAAGGCTCATTTTTTGTAAATATAAGCTACTGAAAAGATAGGTTCTTTTGCTAAAAATAAAGCATTAGGATAATAAACTTCAGAGCTAGAGACCGAGTCAAATCTTCTCAGTTGACAGAAAAAGAAAATGAAGTCCCACAACTGATCTGCCTTCTCCAAGGTCACCACATAGTGAGTGGTGGAGTCGATCCTTGAATCCAAAGCCTCTCCGGACACCACAGATTCTGGCCTCTTACCTTTATTACAAAGCCTAAACTGAACACTGATGGGTCAACTACAACATCTTCATGCTTTTCTAGATCCTAAACTAAGCTATACTCCAATGGATGAATATACAAGTAAATCTTACATTGAAAAAGATCTACAAAAGATAAAACTGCATTCATTTTAGACTGGCATAATGATGCAGGTAAATACATGTATACATGTGTTAGCAGGATCACTAGGAGGCTGGCATTCAGGTGAAGTTCAATTCTTCATACTTTTCTCAACTGCCTGAATTATTTTTGCAAGCACACATTGCTTTAATAACCACTTAAAACTATGCTACCTTGTTGCAAATTGAAAATAGAACCTAGAAGAATAGTTATTTTTTCATACAACATGTTAATAACTCATAAAAACCTTCACTGTCATGAAGACTCAGCGTATGAGTACTCTGATTTTTCATATTAAAGCAGAATTTATACTCTTGCCTTAGTCCAGCAATGCAGAAAAATAAATGCCTACTACCCGTGGCATGATGGTTTCTTTTTAATGTTAAGAAATTATTAACACACTTTTCACTCTTTTTCTTCTGCTTTTCAATCTGGGTAAACCCCCTTGGTGATTGGCTCTCCCATTTTCCCTTTAATCATCTCTATCATATTACTTGTTATCTTTAGACTTGTTCCCGCACTTCAACATCCCTCTTAGATTCTGGAACTCAGTCCTAAACAAATTTTAAAGAACCACAAACAAAGCCTAAGAAGGCACAAAACTCAAGAAAACCTTATTCTGCTTAGTCTATAAGTTTCACTAAACACTTACAGAAAAGAAAAATCCAATTTATTCCATAGAAGGCTCTAAAAAGCCATAATTGTCAAGCAGTTTTGTTTTGTTTTGTTTTATACCTTACACCACTGAGTTTTGTTTAAAATAGCTTAGAAGAATGGTTATTATCCTGAATTTTATCTAGCCAGATTGCCAGCTCCCCGAGGATAAGAACACTTTTGAATCCCCTATGGTACCTGGTGTCTGCCTAGCAAAGTGTCTAACACATGAAGGACATTTAGTCACATTTCTCTGATGGACTGATTGACTGAGGATGTAAATTCTAATACATGGAGATACTGTAAACCACTTTTGAAATCTTCCTGCTGGTTTGTTTTCAGCTTGTGGTTTTTCCATTGGAGCATGATAATCATTTGTTCCCTGTGAAATTCTATAGAGTAAATTCTTTAATTTATTTCTCCATTACTCCAGAACTCTCTTTTTCTTAAATTAAGTAAGTATCTACTTGAATAGACCAGGAAGCAAAAAGGTGGTGGGTGGGGAGAAAATACAGTAGCCAACCTCTGTTTTAGTTTAGCCGTGCTGGAAATTATTGAATGGGAATGCCAAATAAAATAACTACCTCAATTGCTTAAGTAATCATTTCTAATTTGGTTTACAAAATATTTCTCACTATCAATTATGTTGAGAACAGATGTTTCTTTTAAAGCCATTTGTATTGGCATGCACTGGGAATCAATGCTATTTTGGTCCTTCAGGGATGGCAAGATACATTTTAGCAGTGAGTAATCCATTTATCGGCACTCCATCAGAAACCTGAGTTTTTAATGCACACTGCTTCAACAAGTTCTTGTATCTTCCAAGACTCAGGAATCACTAATCAGAAAGTACCCGAGTCTTTTTTTTTTAACTCTATGTATATGTATCTCTGTATTTCATTGGATGGATTTCAATACTCTAGTATTTATCAAAAGGGTTATAAAATGCAGCCTGAAGGCCAGAGCAGAGGAGAAAGGTAAAGAGAAAGAAAAAGAAAAAATGAAAAAAGAAAAAAGACAAATGAAATAAAGAAAAAGGGGTGAAAGAGTGAGAAAGGGAGAGAAAGAAAGAAATGGACATCTTCATTAGAGGGAAAATGAGCTCTCAAGTATTGTCTATTTCTAACATTTCCCTATTTCCTTGCATCTCACCCATCATATGCCTCTCTTCACTGGGAAGGTATTAGGACTTGATCTTCCAGTTCAATGATATGCAAAATGACTATTGCAAGTAAGTACTAGAAATGAAATGAAAAGAAACCACATACAGGAAGAGCAAGATAAAAAATAGGTAGACAAATCCTTAAAAAAGATCATAATTTTACTACAGAGAATAAAAAATAATATGGTTATTTGGGTTACTTTCTTCATTCTCTACATTTATGATGTATTTCTCTAAAGGAAAGTTCATTGTACTATTTCCTTTGTTTGACAGATAAAATCTAGTTACGCTAATTCCATAAACCATGTGTTTTAAGAAGAAGATGGACTAAATTCATTTTAATTTCATCCTGGATAATTACTAAAAAGCATGCAGGACCTACTAGAGAAGATAAGATTATTAAAAATCATTATGCATTTACAGAATCTCAGATCCAATCCAATGATTAATTCTTATTCTCACGGTGCCCTGGATGAAGGGATGACAAACACTTAGCAGAATAATCCCCATTTGGTTGGGCAGAGTCACATACAGCATAAGGACTTTCCTTTCTTTACTCCACCAGAATGGTCAGCCTTCAACTAGACAGGCAGCTAAAGACAGAATGAGAAATTTCTGCCCTTCCTATCTTCCCGCCTGCCCCCAAACTGAGGATTCCTGAAGAAATGATTCATTCATTTCCAATTTTTTTGGTAAGAGAGGGAGTGGGAGAGGGGCAGAGGGAGAGAGAGAATCTTAAGCAGGCTCTGTGCCCAGAGCAGAGCCTGATGGGAGGCTGATCTCACAGCTCTGGGATCATGATCCTAGGTCCTTGGGAAAGTTACTGAACCTTTCTGGCTCTCTGATGCCTCGTAGGTAAAACGGGAGCAGCCCTAACCAGTTCTGGCTTAGATGGAAATCAAATGACCTATCAGGGGTAAAATACCCTAAGGAAAGAACACAGTAGGAACTCATACAAGTCAGTGGAGCTAGAGGTGAGGGAGAGCAAAGTTTCCTTGGAACTTCCTCTAGCTGCCCCACAAAGTACCTTTCTTTCCTAGTGTGGTTGCTTGTAATACAGATAATTGCAGGACACATCGAAAAAGTATAGAGTATGTCTTTTATCTTCACTGTAGCTGGAAGGAAAGTTAGGAATTTTTTGAGCTTTCCAGCAATAACAGAACCTAATATATAATAGCCAAATGAAAAGTTTTCTCCTGACCCTAACTTATTTAAAATTCAGCCTCAATGACTGCTTTTTTAAAAATCACCTTTCAAACAATACTGGCTTCTCTACTTGCAAAATATGCATATGTTTTAGTTACTTAAACTTCCCAGTATTTGTTCTATTGTCCATGTATGTTGCACCACATCAGTAGCAACTTCCTGGAGGGGAAGAATCACTTCTGCTTAGCTCATTTAGCATTGTGCTTTACCTAGCACTGAAAATATACTGAATCTTTAAGAACATTTTAGTTGTAACTAAATACTAAAATACTAAATACTGATACTAAAATACTAAAACTTAGAATAAAGCCCTATAACCCACTGATCTTTAGTCATGTTACATAGGTTTGTATCTTTCTAAACTTTCCTAGAAGAAAAAAAAAATTTCTTGTCACTAAAGTATCTCAAGTCATAAAATTTCTTTTCACATATCCCTTAGGCTACATGAGTCGGTACTAACACCTATGCTAACCTGTTGGTGGCAGACACTATTAGATACATACTATAAAATTTATTCTTCCCTTTTTCTCTATGAAAAGGATCCAAACTTTGTTTAGTGTAGAAGTACCTAGTTAAATGTAATCAGCTTCCCGGATTTAGCTGAAGCAATGAATGTTCATGTGACACTGTTGAGTCCAAATAGAAGGAAATGGAAGCTACTGTGTAAGACTTCTTGGAACACCTGTTACTAAAGCGGGCCTGATGTAGCTGGTACATTCTAATTTGTATTTTGCCCTCCCCTTCTTCCTGCCTGGAACATGGACATTACGTCTGGAGAAGGGGCAGCCATCTCATGACCATGAAGACAAAGGCCACACAAAGGGGCAGAGCAGGAGGCTAAAAAAGAAACACAGGTCTTTTGTGTCATCCTTGAGCAGCTCTACCAGCCCAATCTGGACTGTGTGCCTAAGAAGTTCATGTTTTATGAAAAAAAAAATCTACATTTCTAAATAGAGCAGCTGATAAACTTCACAGAAAATTAAACTGATATAGCTAAAGCAACAGACATAACCAACTCATAAAAGTTATATACCAATAAATCATACATAAAGTATAGTTCCTTCATGACATTTGAAAAATACTCACATCTCATTTGCAATCCTGTACATTTCCAATACAGTTTTGTTAAGCAGACTTCTTACTTCCAGTTCCCCAGTAAAAGTATCATTGATATTTAGTGGAGTTAGAAACATGACTAGTACAGAATAATGAAGCAGTCTATCTTATTCAAAAGAAACAGACTGATTAGGGAGGAAAGAGCTTATTGTAAGCAAAATATTACATGTATGTAAAATTAATAAACCAGAAGATAAAATCAGGAAAGAAAATATTTAAGAAAAGATACAAGGAGAAAGAATTAATTGTTATTGTTAAATAAATATATTATATGTTATCTACACAGGAAAAGGAATCAGTTGAAGTATTATTCATAAACAGATTGCCTAACTACAGCAAAGACAAGATCTATTAGCAATGTGAGAGGGGGTGAGTAATGTGACCTGAATCATGTAACTGAATCTTTATAACTAATATATGTGGGACAATAAAAATATGATATGGGTTCTGGAAATACATATGGGTGAGGGATTATTTCTCTCTGAAGAGTCAGAGAAGACTTGAGGGAATAGGGCTTTCAAGTTTGTGTAGGAGTTTAGCAACTAGAGAACGGGGGTGGGTGGAAATGACATTCTAAACAGAAGGAGAGAGAGGAACAAAAGCAAGTAGGTATCAGAGTTCTTATAGTTCACGGTGCCCTGAAAGGTGCCTGGTACAGAAGAAACAACCTATAAACATTTGTGAGTGAATGAATAAATAAATATGTAGCATGTTCAGTAAGCAGTAAGGATTAAGTCCTGGGTGTAATGTATCAGGTATATGATGATGGATAGCCTTTGTGCCATGCTGAGAGGCTGAAGAAAAGGGCAATTTTCACATTAGGACAGAGGAATATGGCCCAATCAGATGAGAAGGGTTTATACCTGGAGATGGAAGAACACAATTAAGAAAAGTTGATGAAAACTTTGGATAAGGGTAGGGGAGATAAATAATTTCAGTTGAAAACAACTTGATCTGGGTTGAGATGGCCTAGTGTGCAAGTAAAAAAATACATCTGGAGCCTAGGAAGAAGGGGGAACTTGATGATAGACTAGTGCTGGTCAATGGACACCACACATTTACACAAAATATAAAATGTGCCAGACACTGGGAGCATGAGGATGAATAAGACTGTCCTGGCTTTCAAGGAGTATATAGTAATTATGATTCAGTGTGATACATACAAGAATAGGGGTAGGTATACGAAACAGAAATCATGTATAGAAAGGAATAATTAATTCTACTTGTGTGTGTGTGGCAGGAGAAGGTATCAAAAGAGACTTCATGGAGTAGCTGACAATGGGAATTTAAAAGCTACCCAGAAGTTTTCTAGATGAAGGTGGGAAGTGCATATTGAGAAAAAGAAAGGCAAGGTCAGTTTTGTACAGCCATAAAGCAATGTTAGAGAAACTGCTGCTCATTTAACATGTAAAAAGTATGTGGCGAACAATGAGATCAGCATGCTAGGACTACTACAGTAGACAGCTGTCTTTGAAGCCAATGAGCCTTTTCCTTAAGGTTTCTAACATAGAAAGGAGGCCAATTGAGCATGGTGGATCTATACTGAGGACTTTAGAAAGCAGATATTATCTTTTTATTTTTATTTTTTAGATTTATTTATTTATTTATTTTGAGAGTGTGTGCAAGTGAGTAGGGGAGGGGCAGAGAGAGAGAGAGAGAGAATCTCAAGCAGACTCCATACTGAGTAGGGCTTGCTATCACTACCCTGAGATCATGACCTGAGCGGAAATCAAGAGTCAGAAGCTTAACCCACTGAGCCACCCCAGCTGCCCCCAGATATTATTTGTTTTAAACCAAAGATAAGAAGAGAATGAGCTCACCAGTGAAGATTTTACTGACTGACAGTACTGATGAGAACTGACTAAAAACAAAAATAAAAGTCCTGACAATATTGTTGGAAATGATCCTGGAAAGAATAAACAGAGAGAGGCGTCTCAAGAAACCTACTCAGGGGCCTTTTTAATGAGCTCAGATTTAAAGAGATATCTATATATGTGTGTGTACGTATATACATGTATATACACAAACAAGCAAACAGAGAAAAACAAAACACAAGACAGATATTCAAAGAGTGCTAAATCTGGCAGGAGCAGGAAGTATCATTAGTTCAGCTTTTTCACTGTATAGGTTGGAAAACAGAGTCCTAGAGGGGAAAAATGACACAGTACATTAATAAGAGAATTCAGATTCAGTACTTTTTTATTACAGGGACCCACTGTCGCAGAAGACTAGTTCAGGCCTCCTGCATATACTACTCTGTAGACCAGCTGCATTAGAATCTTCTGGAGAGCCTAAAATATTTTGATTTTCCAAAATCCCATTCCCCTAAAGTTTTACCCAATAGTCGGGAGTGGACCCTAAATTCTCCATTTTTTAAAGGTTTTCAAGTAATTTCTTGCATTTGGAAACTGCTGGCCTAAATGAAGTCTAAGACTGTGTAGGAGACCAGGGTTTGTTACTGATTAAGGGAAATACTTTTTCCTGTAATAAAGACAAAATTTGCAATGATGCCCTAGTTTTTGAGAAACTAAATCTTTAATCATATTTGAATCACCAGTTAATATGTTTTAAATGTCTGTCACATGCTTGGTTCTATGGGAAAAAAGACAGAATATGAAGAGAATGATTTTATTTTTCACGGGGTTTTTTTGCTTTGTTTTTACAAAGATATTCTATGAAGAATTTACTAGAGTTTTTCTGTGAGACAACAGATTTTCCTCCTGTCAGCACATCAGAATGCTCAGTGTGTTCCTTGGTTTGTCACTTGAGAACTTTCGGCAGCACTTGCAGCGGAAGATATCAAGGTGGCAGTTTTTACAGCAGTGTAAGTATTAGCATTCGAAGTGTAAGAATTTATATACTGTGCAAAGGCATCTTCTGTTTTGTGTTATGAAAATGCTTACCTACTAGGTACCACCTGTTCTATGTCTATACTGATAAAACTATAAAAATTGGCACGATCGTGACGCCTGGGCTGCCTTCGGCTCAGGATGGTCCCAGGATCCTGGGATCGAGTATGGCATCGGGCTCTCTGGGGAGCCTGCTTCTCCCTCTGCCTGCCACTCCCCCTGCTTGTGTTCCCTCTATTTCTCTCTCTCTCTCTCTCTCTCTCTGACAAATAAATAAATAAAATCTTAAAAAAATTTGGCACAATCAAATAACAAAGCCTTAAAAAAAAAAAAAGCCACCAAATACCTTTAGGTAAGCCAGATGTGATTCAACTGTGAAATGAATGTAAACAGATTCTCTCATTTCAGGACTAAACTATCAAGCTCCGAATGCTTGGGCCAAACAGCCAACAACAAGTGGTCATTAACATAAAGCTTCTACTCCTCTACTGAACTTCTAATAGGGTCTTTTCATTCCTAAGATACTGCCTTCCTGCATGTTCTCAAAAACATTCCAGGCAACTTTGACTCTGAAAGAGTATTCCAGGTCATTTATTAATGTTACTGAGATTTAAAATTAAGGAGGAGGAAATGTTAACATTAACATTGAGTGCCTCTCTCAATTCTTCACATAAAATATCAGCAAATACGGTGGGGAAACTTGTTTGTTCACTCTGGATTCTTGCCCACATATGCTAGAGTGCAAGATCGAGGACAGTGGACTCTCAAAGTTCACAGATTTTGAGGATTGGCCTGATTATTTTGAGACGACCAAGTTGCAAAATTTCAGGCGTTATACTTCTGTAATTTGTCAGCCATGAAATTGAATCAAGCATGCTGGGAGGAGGCTGATGGAGTGTTTAGACTGCTGACTTCTCACAGACATAAACTAACACCTTCACTCCTATGGATTCTTCTAACATGAATGTAGCTTCGCTGTTCTCTACCTGTTCTCACTGACAGAAGACAGACTGTGATGTAAAAAACAAACAAACAAACAAGTTTCTTCTTAAAAAAATGATATCAGTCGAGAGGTAAACTTCATTGAAAGCTGGAAGCTGTTAACTTACGCTGCACTCGGCAGATGACAATGATAGCCTGATTCAGAGTAAGAATAGTACACGGAAGGGAGCCTGCATAGATGTATCCAAATTGGGAGCCTGGGTGGCTCAGTGGGTTAAAGCCTCTGCCTTCAGCTCAGGTCATGATCTCAGGGTCCTGGGATTGAGGTCCGCATCGGGCTCCCTGCTCCTCAAGGAGCCTGCTTCCTCCTCTCTCACTGCCTGCCTCTCAGCCTACTTTGATCTCTCTCTCTCTCTCTCTGTCAAATAAATAAATAAAATCTTAAAAAAAAAAAAAGATCTGTCCAAATTTTTGAACTGGGAATTTCTTGAATTTGAGGGTTCATGAATATCTCAGGATGCATACCTTGTGAATGTCAAGGGTCTACTATAATTAGTTCTCATGAGCGGTTTCTTCCTTATCTAATCAGAGAACAGAATTTTCATCTTAAAAAATCTACTACACTATAGCAATTTATTAATATTTATTAAGTGCCTTTGGGAAAAGTAACTTAGTGCCCAACCATAATTTAACTTAAAATGTATTAGATTCTTATAATGAGCTTATATGATTTTCATATTAAGGTAGGGTGACTTAAATATTTTTGAAAGAACAATTCACAATTCATTATACTTTTGTTTGATCATTTCAAATGCTGTGCTTCCAAATTCAGCATTATTTAAATAATCATAATCAGCACAACTTGAGATCCCCATGAAAAACTGGCCATATAACTATCCCAAGCAATTCTAATTTGAATATTCATCTCTCAAGGAGTTTCCTGGAAAATCTGACAAAAGGATTTAAGGAAGGATGGCAACCATTCTGATGGTGACTTTTAAAGAGCCACCTATAAATGTTATCAGTAACAGGAGAATGCTAGCACTAAACAGAATGCCCCAGGGTTCTAAGTAGCTGAGATATTGAAGAGCAGAGTTCCTTTCATACTAAAACTACAACTTAAAAAAGCAAGATGGAAACGTTTCTTGGGCAAGATAAGAACTAAATATCAGATACTGGATTGTAAGAAGCAGCACGGTTTTCCTATTTTGTTGGTAAAATGATATGCTAGAATATCTTTTAGGTTCAAGATAGAATTAAGTAACTACAGGCATTTAAAGTTCTTATTTTCTCAATCTGTGACTGAAGGAATAGAGAGTAAGCAAAATGGACAAGATTACACGATGAGAGAAAAGAATAGGATGATAAAGGAAGAAAGAGTATAGTAGAAAATGTGAAGGCAGCACAGAAATTTTAAGAAAACCAACTGGAAATGTAGAATGCAGGATGATAGAAACATATGAATAGAATCCACTGAGGAAACACAAGCAATCTTAAATGTAAGTGAATTTCAAAATAATTTCACTTTTTGTCTTTAATCATGTACTCGCACTGTTCACTTTGTCATTCAATTTGGCTTGTACAATACCTCCAAACATCTTAAGATAAAATTCACAGCCTAAGTCTTAAATCCTACGGAGAGCTCCCTTAACAATATTAATGTTCTACTTCTTTCTTTCTCTCACTTTAGTTAAGATGGAGAAGTCAAGGGAATATGTTCTTAGAATCCTAATGGATTACACAATGAAAAACGTAGTTGGGTAGGTAAGAAAAGAGAAAATTTAACCTCCTAGAAAGCAGTTTTCTTCCAGATTTAATTTATGGGAACTCAGTATTAGATATGCAATATACATTTACTTATACAATCAGAGACACAGCAATCTGAGAAATAGAAGTCCATTTACTAATTCTCAATTTTCTATTTAACATTCACATTAAAGTACATTTCCCCCCCTTCATTATTGATCACCTTAGTACTGCAGATCCTAGGAGTTACTGGTGATGACAAAGAAAGAGGGGGATTAAAAATCACCAATGTTGCAATTCAACATTGTATGTATGAAAATGCTTATCCTCATGAACATTGCTTGTTATGGTTGACAAGCTCCATCTTTTAAAAACTGTTCTGTTCCTTGACCTTCCTTGATATACTAAATGCTAATTTGGTTCTTCTTTTCCCCTCTTTTTTTCCCCCCTGCTTCTTTTTCTTCTTGTTCTAAAAAATGTGGATATTACTGACCTCCTCCTGATAAATAATCTTTCCCAAAAATCTTCTCCACTCTCATGAATTTATCTGTCACTTCTGGATTATTTCACAAATATTTGTCTCTGGCTATTACCTCTCTGATAAGTTGTAATTTTCTAAATGTTTGCTACTTCAACTTACTTTTCTTGCCATTACCTCAAACTCAACATGTCTAAGGCTCAATTCATCATATGCCTATTTAAATATATTTTTTTAAAAGTTTATCCTTATTCTAGATCCCTCGCAATCCCCCTACCCCACAACATTCTCCAAATGCTCCATTGTTGACTAGATCTTCACAAAACACTGCTTTGATCATGACACTTGCTTTTCAAAAGCCTTTAAGTTCCCTGCTGCTTAAACCATCTAGGGCATACTTGTTAGTTTGGCATTTAGGGTTCACAGCATTTATATAAGTATTTATTGAGCTCTATTATTCACCAGTCATCATTAGGCACTAGAGATGAGCAGGACATTCATGGTACTGCTGTCACAGAGCTCAGAGTCTAGTAGGAAAGACAAACATTAAAAGATAAGTTTATGTGTGGCAAGTGTGAAATATGGATGCTTTGGGGGCCTCTATCAGGGAGAGATACTTGAGTAGTACCTAAAACACTCACTGCTGCTTTCTTATAAATTAGGCATATGTAGTGAATAGTGAAAATTATGGCCAAACAAAAGGAACCATATTATAGAATATTTATCATAATCTTGGATTAAATATCAGTTTTCTAGAGCTGATCATAATGGGAATTATTTATTAACTCATTATAAGTACAAGGATTTATGCTAGTTACTTCATATAATATTCTTTTTAATCTTCATAACAATCTTGCAAGATGGGTATCCTTATTTCCTTTTTAGAGATGAGGTAACAGCCTCCAAGAGACGGACTCCAAGGACACTACCCAAAGTCCTACTAATTAAAGGCAAGGTAGTCTTCAGATTCACAACGTGTTCTTTCTCCTACATGCCGTGATTAGATCATACCCAAGTTTTCCACACAATGATACTTAGATAGACTAGACATCCTAAAGCCTCTTCCACAGGGTGTCAGCCTCGAGCAGCTGGCCACAGGTGGCAACATCACAATATTTTGGGAAAGATTTTGTTTTGTAACATTCTTGTAAAACTGCCTATTTCATGCTGCCTTTTAAGAAATGCTCTCTACTGTAATGGGAAAAGTCAGGACTACACAAGGCATAATCAATCCTTGTGAATAGTTTTTAAGTTAAACTTTTAAAATTCTTGATTTATGATATAAAAACAATGTATTAGAGTTACTGCTTAACTTTTTGATATATAGAAAATATAAATAACAAAAAACTTAAGAAACTATTATTAAATTTTCTACATCACAGTACATTGCTCTACTTAGCCATACTGCAAGTTTCTTTATTATGTTTTCAGTATTTGAAACAAAACGTGTTTTAGCTTCTCTCTAATTCTTACATACTAGAAATCAGAAATTACATTGAAGAGGAAGTATTCAGTAGTCTTTACCACCATATGGATGAACTTTTATAATTTCCTGAAACATATTTATCAATGTCTAATTCTATACCTACAGTTAGTATTTTCTGCTGGATAACATTTCATTATTCATATTTTATACTTTATTCTTGATTTTTTCCTAGAATATGAAATTTTAGAAGTGCTGATCAGTTTACTACAGACTTTGTTTTGTCCACACATGTTAATTTTAGCATTTTGAACTGAAGAAGTAGAGAAAGGTAGAAATTTGCTAAATTGTATCATATCAATATATTTTAATGTAGATTATCAAAGTAAATTCATAGGTAAAATTATTCTTTGTGTAACTTATATTTCTCCTAAAATTAATTTATAAAACTAGTTCAAAGCATTAAACAGAACAAAGTTTCCTCAGATATTATACAAAATGACACTTGCACAGTGGTTTCCATGTATATGGGATTTAATACTTTGATTCCAAAACATTATTTTTGGCTATGGTATGTTAATAAAAAAGTGTTTTGTAACTGAAAACAAACAAATAAACATACTCCTTAACTCATAAGTTAAAACCCAGCAAGATACAGCTATTCCTGGAAAATTAAGATGTCTATAACTTACTTGAAAAAAAATAAATCTGTAAGCACAGATTATACATACTTTGTCGATCAGTTAGCCTTTATTTTAAAAGTGTTGAGTGGCTTCCTTAAACTTATGTAACTACTTTGTGGCAGAGTCAGAATAAGACCCCTAAAAGTTAAGTCGCTTTTACTTTTTATTCTTCCATTCTTCAACTATTTAACACAGTTATTAAAAATAAGTGTAATTACCTATTAGAAAAGAGAACCTTAGATTTTAACCTACAATGAAGGAAGTGATTACAATACTATATACTAATATTCATCTAAGATAGCAAAGCAATGTCATTTACCTTAAATTTACGTCTCTGCTCTGCACAGCTGTTGAAGAACCACAAGTCTGTCTCATGGCTGTAAATGTAACAAGAACAATAATGCGACCAATTTTCATACCTAAACTAAATTAAGTAGATTTGTCATAGGCTAGAAAACTGATAATGTATTTTACAAAAAAAATTTAAAATTTACAGATTATGGAAGTATGCATGTGTGCATATGCATATGCAAATCTGTGTGTTTGTGTGGATGTGTGTTTTTAAAAAGAGTAAAAGAAATTTAATCTGGAAATTAGTTTCATGAAATTGAAAGCACTACTTATTCTCTTTGGCTAACTTTTGTTTTTATAGGCCACTATGGGTATACCAAGTTTAGGAAGTGTTAGGAGTAGATGTTAATAAATATCACAAATCAAGATAAGAGGCTGTCTTTAGCTGTTACAGTATGTTTTCTGGGGTACATAGTAAGTATGTAAAGAAGAAACATCTGGTAATGGTTAGGTTGATATCAGCTCCCATTTGCATCACAATCTTTATATATTATTCATCAATATGTCATTAATCAATGTACCTACTGATTGGACCTATTCAATTGGTGTTTTATGTAATGAATAGAAAATGTAAACATGTTTCAAATACATATATTCAGATACCTGTACATGAAAGTGAAATTACAACACAATTGATACTCAAGCTTGTCAGATGTGATTTTTTCTTTCCATTTTGTATTGGATAGGCTAATATCTGTGCCATCTGTAGCACAAAACCCTGAAAAAATGTAAAAGTAATAGATAAATACTAGTCTGCTAGAAATAGACTCTTTACCATGTCACACTTCAAATCTGGCTACCTCTTCTCAATATTTAAAAGAAATCAGTTGAGTGTAACAAGACCTAATATTGTTCTTGTGACTTGAGCCATCAAAACAGATTTTTTAAAAATCGTATTTTTTCAAACTTTGTAAAATAGTTCTCCATCAAAACTATTAAAATGAAAAACACATACTCTCCTCTGGCCCTCCAAAAATGTGTTATGCCTGAAAAAGCACAAACCACCATGATTTATTTTCAGCAACAAATACCTAGCCTTTTCAAGTGCAGATTTTGAAACATATTCAATTATCTTCATGAATTTTAAGAGATAATCTACACCAACTCTATTTTGAAAGATTGGTTAAACTCTTAGTTAAGCAGAAAAAGAACCACCAGACTGTAAGAAAATCATAAAAGTTTTAAAGTATTAATTTCATATTAAATGGTTAACATTTTTAACAAAAATATTCAACCCTTTTCTTTAACATAAGTGGTAATAGTGCAACTCACATTAAATAGCATTTGCAGATGCAAGGATAAGCATTTCCTAATATCCTCATTTAACAACATATGTAAACTAGTATAAAATGCTATTAGGTTTTAAACACAATCCCAGTAATGTTTACAGCTGCTAAACTTCTCGAATACTATGAAATACTAAAACTTCAGGCTCACATTATATTAATAGCAGTGTATATTTTGGTGAACAGCTAAGTCTTCATTCATTATTTCTAAATTCTCATTTGTATAAACCAACTGTTCATTCCTATGACATTTTGGCACTAGACCTGATTAAAATACAAGATAATTAAAAAAATGCTACAGTTATATAGTTTATACAATGGAGATATTAATATGCATCATAAAACACTAAATGTAAGTGACACAAGAAAAGTCTTTGTAGTAGTGTTTAGCACCTGAAATTGTTAAAGGTATTTAAATTATTTTCAATCACCCTTTCACAATAAAATAACAAAATTGAGGACTTCTGCTCAAAATTTTATTTATATAACATCTGGTACATGAGCAACAATTTCTGATTTTAGAGTCATTAATATTCCTACATTCTATGTGGTTTCTAAGAAAAATTATGTATATTTTAGTTAAGCAAAGTATCAAATCTTGCCTTCCAATACAACAACAACCAAAAAAAAAAAAAAAAAAAAAAAAAAAAAAAAAAAAAAAAAAAAGAGAAAAGAAAAGAAAGAAAGAAAGAAAAACTAAAGCCATTCTTTCCAAAGATGCCCTGGTAACCAGCAATAAAGAAACTTCTACTGGACTTATCTTTGGGGAGGAAGTAACAACTACTTTGTCTATTTTGTCAGAGACATGTTAAAACAGAAGTAGGACAATATGTATGTAGAGTTTTTCCAATAGTCGTAACAATAAACTCCTACCTTTGGCTTATGCTGCCAACATCTAAGCCTTCTTTGCTATAACAACAACAGTGCAAAATTTTCCTCTGAAGCCACAGTGAGGGAAACATTTCATTTGCTATCTTCTGTGACTTCTATGTAAATTTTTCTCTGTCATGCAAATGTATGGAGAGGCTGTCTTGGAATAAGACAATTCAATGGAAAGATTCCAATCACTGGCATTATTTGGGGAGAGATGATGGTGAGGAAAGTGTGTCGCCATAAAATTACTGACTAATTTAAACAAGAGTGTGACATTTATTTAAAAAAAATAAAATGAATCTTAAACTCAGGCTATTTCAATACAATTTTTGCAATCATGGCAGACATTTGAACTTTAGACTATTGGAACACATCCCCTCTCCACAAGTCCTCCTTCTTCCCACCCACCTCCCACAACTGGGGTTGTTCCCAAGAATACATATTCTCATCTCAAATTTGTCTAGGGACCAAAAACTTAATCCAGTTTTTACATGATAAGTAGCTTCTGGATTGTGTAGATCAGTAGCCTGTAATTCTGTCATACATACTAAGCTTCAGGAGGCCATCATATATAAGACTTAATTACTAACCTCTAGGAGTACACCTGAAAATGAAAATAAACAGCTAGGCCATTAAAAAAAAATCCAAGATTATTTTGGTAAAATAAAGCAACAAGAAAGATGCTTACTTTTTTTCAAACTAAGCTTGCTTTATTAGACATGTACATAGCACATGATGCAGGAAAAAGCATTGCTTATCTTTCAACAGAGCCGATAAACATATTGAAAGGTGTTTTATGTAACTTCAGATTCTACCTTCCAAACATTTAATAAGTACACCCTAAAAATGTTTCTTCCCCCCAAACCATGTCCTATGTACTCTGGGTAAGAGTATATAAAACAATGGTTATATTATGTAACAAAAAGTTACTTTAAAGGACATACATACTATCAGTTTCACAGGACAAACATAGTGAATAAGGACAACAAACTCCAGAATGTGTTTTTATAACTGTAGCAACAGCAATAACTCCTTGGCAAACTCAAACAGTTTTTTTGGCAACTCTGGGGGTTTTCTGCATTTGTCACTTGGATACAACTGCGGAGGGTTGTCTAAGACTGCTTTGTCTCCTCCTTCCATACCATCTTACTATGGCTTTGCTTTTAAAGAAATTTCACATTTTACTTTAACTTGTTTGTGAATAAAATTCTGTTAAAATCCCACAAGGGAGTCTTATATAAAACTTCTTATGCCTATGTATACCAAATGTGGTTTTTATATAATTTTTATAATAAGTGACCTTGTAGACTTTTGAAATCTATGGAATAGAAATTTTGTTTCCCTTTCAAGAAGATAAAATGAGGTCTCTTTTTGAATTAAAATTACTGACATATGCAAATGTAAAAATTTTCTGAATGTATACAACTGGGTCTGCACATTTGTTATCATTATGAGCACCTTTTAAAATAAGATCCCAAGGACAAGAATGCTTTACTAACCTGCAGTGGTCTCTGTTTATCACTGCTCTTAGGAGATTTCAATCCACTTGTTTGCTGCTGTAAGAGAAGTTGTCTTGCTGCTTGGAGAGCCTAGAAGTAAAAGGGAACAATATCTAAATACTTTGTTGAAAGGTAAATTGATTATCAATAACTGATTATTCCTTGGTTAATAGCAAAATGCTTCAATGTATGAGAACCCCTTTCCCCTCTTCCTTTCTAGAGAGTATTAGTAAAGATCTTCTAATGTGAGATAAAAATTCCACATATCACACATATATAACTTTACTTAAAGTCATGGAGATACATGTAATCCTGAAGGAAATAAAGTTAATTTGTTTAAAGTGCTTAAAGAGGAAAAAATCATAAACTGCATCAATAACCTCATTTCCACAAGGAACTTGTCTTTGAGTGTTCAACTAAAATGCCCAATCCCTTTTAAATTATCATTCAATTTGCATTTTCATATTACAATTTTGAAGCAAAAGCAGTAGACTTCAAGTGTTACCGGAAGCTGTAATTAAATTTGACAAATCAACATCAGATTATCTTGAAAGTGAATTAATAAGGATTTTCACTAAAGATTAAAAACACTTTTTTTTGTACTTACAATTCAAGGGGAAACCTCTCCTTTGACAAAATAAAGTGCAGTTTTAATGCCAAATAAAATTGAGTGGTTTTCATTTGCATTCTTAGCAAAATCAGAGAACAAAGAAATTACCACTCAACCAATCAGGTTTGTTTCTATGTGTGACAGAATACCAATCAAAATAGAAGATGTTTTCATTTATTTTTATGTTTTCTTTTTCCCCATTAAGGAAAATAAAACTTAACATAAGAAATTAATGTAAGCATTTCTTTTACAGGAGGAGGGACAGCTTGGTGAGTGTATTATATAAACTTATATAAAAACAAGTGCCATAAAATATACATATTGAGATGTTTTAAAAGTAGCAGTGTAAATTGAAGGGAAAAAAAAACTTTTTAACAGATTCTACTTTGCAAACTCATTTTTTTTCTCTCAATAACTGAGTTCAATGAACAGTAAAGATGAAAATTTTCAGCACATACAACTAAAATAAATCATTGCCCTCCTCTGTTATTCGGTGTTTTAGAACACGAGGTAAATTCTTCATGATGGGAGAAATATCTTAGATCAATATTCTACTATAATAATTGAGATTCCAAGCTGATAAAAAGTACAATTTTGATTGGAATCAATGATCTGGTTTTTAAGAGAGTTTCTAGTATCCATGACAACAGTTGCTTTGACAAGATGTGCATATGGCATTACACTGCCAGCTGGTGTGAACAATGTTTGAACTACTGCATTGAGATGCTGAGCAAACAGAAAAAGTTGCCACGTCTTAACCCTCGGGGAAGGCAGTCATCCCCTGATCAATTATGAAAAGACAGAGAGAGGGCTGCTACAGTCTGGCTCCAAGCAAGTTTTCTGAGAAGGCAGGCAGACATAGAAACCAGAGTAAACACACTGAAGGCACTAGCACCATCCCCTAACAACACTGATTTGTCTTCTCGGAGCAGTATCTGGCATAGTTTGTAAAGCACACTTTTTACATTTGGAGACACACTCACTCATAGCAATCTTTTGTTGTTGTTGTTGTTGTTTTCTTCAATTTTTCAAGTAATTACAACCTATGTGTTTCTTTTTTTTTTTTTTTTTGTTTATTT
>LNAC01000158.1:2089888-2181313 GCA_002007465.1 Ailurus styani | reverse complement strand
TTTTAAAGATTTTATTTATTTATTTGACACAGAGAGAGAGATTACAAGTAGGCAGAGAGGCAGGCAGAGAGACAGGGAGAGGAGGAAGCAGGCTCCCTGCTGAGCAGAGAGCCCGATGCGGGCCTCGATCCCAGGACGCTGAGATCATGACCTGAGCCGAAAGCAGGGGCATTAACCCACTGAGCCACCCAGGCGCCCAACCTATGTGTTTCTAAGGATGGCACATTCCAGTGAACTCAGGCGATTTTATTAGAAAGTTCCCTTTGAAAAAAAAGAACAAATAAAAAATTCCACAAAGACTTTATTATCACAAAACTTAGTTTAAAATATTTCACTTAATAGTCTAAGTAATACTGCTCTCCTTTTTAAATCGCAAACTATGAAATAACTCCAAATGACATTTTTTCAAGTGGAAATTACTATAGTGTGACTTAGGCTGTGGTGTGTCTATGTGAAACTCTCACAAAAAAAATCTGTCAACTATTTTCACCTTTGATGCCAAAATCCACTCAAATTTTGCCTAATTTTTTTCATAAGATTGCTTTTTCCCCTTGAGTTCATTAGTTTATTTTGTACACATGGAGTTAGTTTTATTTAATTTTGTAGCCATTTATTATTCTTAATGGATTCTAATGAACACAGTTCCGAATCTTGAAATCACGAATGGCTGGGACTAAAAGCACTCTTAGAAATCATCTACTCTGATGTCCTCAGTTTAGCAAATGAGAATAATGAGGCCTAGAGTATCAAGTGTTTTGTTCAAGGTCTCCTGCTTCCAGGTCAGAATGCCATACTGTTTCAGTCTTATCAAAGAAACCATTAGATGAGAAACCATTTACAATGAGTAAAACTCTAGTAAAGGAGAACATATGGCACCATGATGAATTATTTTCACCTGTAAAGAGAGAATATTCATTTCTCAAACCTAAAAGAGAAACTACAACATAACCTTTTTATGTTTGAATTCGTAAGTGTTTGAATGGAACAACTGCCACCGAATATACATTGCTTTTGTGGCTAGGTGTTCCTGCTGTCCTTGACTTGGGTTTCACCATAGACTCCACCAATACCTGTTGGAACTCTAAACTCTTGAATACTCTGATCATCTGACCAACTATTACCAATAAACTGAAAAATTCTAGAGCTGGACATAAACCTTACAGATTGTTTAGGCTAGCCTTCATATTCTGTAGACAAGTAACTAAAGAAGCAATATGACAATAGCTTGATGAAAGGCCAAAGCAGTAGCACAGTTTGGTCAAAACTTCACGCTCTTGTCTCCCAAGCCTAGGGCCCTAATCATTTTATCACCCTGCATGACGTTCCTTCGGCTCACCCTGACTGAACAAGTAACCCAATGGAATATGTAACACCTGGTGGCTATAGAAAGACACTGGAAAATTAGATCTATTAGAACTGCAATTCATCAAAGTTTCACTGGAAAAGCATACAAGTACACTGTTTTTAAAGGAGTAGTAATTATAATGGACTATGACCAATGGCCGGTTAAACTTTTAAAGCACCTTGGTTTCTGTATACATTTAGAGTTATCTTTAAAATAGTCCAGGATCATCTTTCAATACAAATTCTTATGAAAAAGGACCACTTGCCTATCTTGACATTCTTTTTGTAGCAGTAGAGATTGCAATAGTAAATGTTAAGAGTTGGGAGAACAAAAAACAACTCCAAGAGATCAGGATGATTTAAAACTCTTAAGCACGAATCTTTGGCAGTTTGCGTTCTCACTGCAGGCATTGCATGACATTTTTATTCCCAGTATTCTGGATATCATTTTAGGGCTGAATTTCAGTAAACAATTGCTCAGAGACATTTAGTTCATCTATGTAAATTATTATAGCGATGCAAAAGATGAAAGATTATGAGATAACATACTTTCATCAATATAAGGTGTTAGGTGTCAAATTACATAAAACATGAATTTGAAAATCACTTGCCCACTTCAGTTGGTAGATAGAAGAAGATAAATTCCAGGGCCAGGCCTTAAGTTCTATGAGCTGTTTAGGTGTTTATATAATCACCCTCCGCAAAAGCAAAACAAAACAAAAAAACTTGGAACAAAAGGCAAGGGATGTTTACAAAATCTCCTTTAATAATGACTGAGTGTGATTCTAGTGAACAACAAGAGATTTCTAAGGCAGCCAAACCATATCTAGTTTCCAAACCACATTTGTTTTGAATTAAGAGTGCACTTTACTTAATGAAGTTACCTAATTTTAGTAAAGTTAAAAAAAAATTAAGGTAGGACATTTTAAAAACTGGAATCAGATTAAATTAAAATATCTTGAAAAGATGAATAAAAATCTAATAGATTAAAGATATACTTTTTGTTAGGCTGCAGAGGTGTGTGGGAATGTGCAAATTTTTCAGAATTCAGTGCATCTTGCTCTAAAAAATGTGCTACATTTTATGTTAATTGGAATTTAAATAAAAACTTGAAAAATATTTATGGAAAACACCATTCCTAATAGTTACTGTCTAATTTCAAATAAATTAACATTCTACAAGAAAAACAAAAGTTCAAGTATATCACCCTTCCACAACAGTAATATCTTTATGCTACCTATGATTCTCATATACAGAGAATAACTCTAGTGAGGAGGTCATTATGAGAATTAAAAAAAAAAAGCTTTGTAACCTGTCAGATCAATACTGTTTTCTTCTTGAAGAACACTGAAAACTTTCACCAGGAGTAAAATTGTTTGAGAATAGCTTAGAAACACCCAGTGAAACCAAAAATGTTGAGTATTCTAACGTTTATAAATAACTTCTTTTTTTCAAAGTAAATATATGTATATTTTGGGAGAAAACAGACATCACTCATATCTCTCCCCATAAAAATAGGAATGCTTAACCTATCAGCCTGTTGCATTTGAGACATTAAAATGAAAAATGACATCTACACCCATTAATATCTTCAATGTATAAACAGCACAGCATGACACATTCTTGAGAGCTGAAGGCTACAAAATCTCTCTGAAACATAAATAACAAAGCACTCAGAAGCATATTTGATGTTGATATTCATCTCTGAGAAAAACACTGCTGCCTAGGCTTCTTATGAAAATAGATGCAGCCCAAATGGATCTCCTGTAATTGGTTTCAGATAGCGAGGTCAGAAGAAATATGATACAAGAAACGATTATGTGGAACAGGCAAAACAAGAATGTTTACACAGGCACTCCCTAGTTATACTGACAAGGGGTGTATACTTTGCAGATAACCAGAACCAAAAAAAAAAAAAAAATCGCCAGCAGGACATTCAAAATTTTGCTCCTCATACTCACACGTTTTAACCTTTAACATATAATGTCTTTAACATGTTACTTTGAATACTGAACGTAAAATAAGTTTTCAAACAGAATTTCATTGTCTAATTATTTTCACAAGTGTGGTTGATAAAAAGTGTATTCGGATCCTTCCATAAAGGATATGAATTCCTATTCTGTTTGGCCTTTCCTCGCATTATGTTCCCACTAAAGAGAATATACTGATAAATGTAATCTGAAGTCTCATAATGCTATTTAATAGAAGAAAATTAATCATCTAATTATCATATCCTATTTTCAAACAGCAATCTATCAGAGTGAAATTACGCATCTGTAGCTATTGACCTTTCATTTTATCACGGCTGATCCATAATTAGACTAAGTTTGTTGGGGAAAAAAAGCTAATTGCTAAAAAATATTTTTTTACAGTAATTGTTTTTTTTTTTTGTTATTGTTGTTCCACAGTATATTTTACATAAAGTTAAAGAATAAATGTGTGGATATATTGTGTTCATAATGTGGACTACTAAGGGAGTCAAATTGAGAAGCTAAGATCTTTTACTTCATGGTACTATAAGAGTGAGTAATTAATTATAAAGTATCTTATTTACCAATCAAATGTCAGGCTGTTTTGGCTCAGCATTCATGATGTAGATCCAAAGGAGAGGCAACAGAGGTATTGAATATGTGATGGAATGGGTTCTTAAAGCCATCCTTAGCAGTTCTAACAAAATCCTCAAGGTTCAGGTACAAACCCGATATTCAGTATCTTTCAGGATGGCTCCAAAGTCCCAAATAAGCTCAGAGACACTTCCATAAAAGAAGCCTATGAATTAATGGGAACTAATGGCTAAGACAGGTTTTGTTTTTGCAGGTCTAGAATCACACATTGAGTTTAATGGGATGAACACATTCTCTTCCTTAGAGCTGGCATTCCATAGGCTACAGTAAATAATACCAAGTACCCTGTTATTCATATTTCTATTTTCTTTATTCTGCTGCTAATAATAATGAATTGCTACTGGAACCCATAAAGAACATTAAGATAATCTATAGCAATATAAATACAATTCCTGTTCACAAATTAAGGAATTCTGTCCAACTTCAAAAGTCCCAAGTATGAAAGGTAAAGAGGAATTGGAACTAATTTTATTAAAATTATTAAAGTTAAGGTTTTTACAATATATCTTTATTATGGCACATGTTCCAGAAGCTACAATGGTTTATGGGCATTCTCTCAGTCATTTTTCTTTCTGCTATAAAATATTTTATTATTTTTCCAAACATACTTTGGATTTACTTTTTATTTCTCACATACCTACAGTTACTTTTTTCCTCATTATGAGGCCAATACCATCTTTAGTTTGGATATGGACTGAAGACCTATTACTGCTACACTGTTACACTGTCAACTGGCACACTAGATACTAACTGAAAATAGATGTGACTAAATTATAGTATAATATCTGAAAGTAAATGACTATATGAATTCTGTATTCTGGATTTCCTCCTCAATTTAATTGCAAAAGAGGTAGAATTTGGGAAAGTATTTGCAATAATAAAACATATCAAAAATTACTTGTCATTAAAAATTTTTTTACAAGTGTGTTCCATGCACCAAGCAAAGAACTAAGCACTGCACACTTGGGGAAGTAGGAGGTAGGTGATGTGATATTGTTTTTACCTTCAAAGAGCTTTGTGTCTAATAAGAAACATTTGGTTTAAAGTCAAAAGGTCATAAAAATGTTTTTAAAACATTTCAGGGGTTCGTAAGTTGAAGAAATTATTTTCAGTTGGGAAGCTCACATAAATTTTTATGGGGATATAACCTGGGACGAACTTTTATGACAAACAGTTCATCTTGTAAGGTGAGAGAACATGGCCACACCAAGTACAGGCAAAGAATATGTGGGATCATACACATTGAAAAGAAAACAACTAATCGTGGATAAAGCATATGCTTAGCATAAGAGCTAATTAAACATCATAGGAAGGTGAGTTGGAGCTAATTAATGGACATAACTAAACACTCAATGGCAAAAAGTCTTCATATTATTTAGAAGGTAAAGGCAGATGTTGCTAAATCTGCAAATGATGAGATAAGCCTGACAATACTGAGATCCTGTTGTGAAGGACAGATGAGAAGTGATGGAGAGAGTGAGGAAAGATAAAGTTGTGAGGCAGAAAGACCAGCTAAAAGATATATGCAACTGTCCAAATATGAGATAATAAGAACTACTTTAATTAAAACTGAGAATCACAAGAGGTCCTGTCAAAGGGGAATGGCAGGACTTAGTAACTGGGCATGGAGTAAGGGCTTCTAGGAACAGGGAAATGATGACCTCAAAATTTTAAGTCAGGGGTAACTGGGAGAACAGCTATTCCACTGCTGGAAGGAGGGAACTTAGATTAGAAAACACAGGCTTTGGAGAGAAGGGGATCCTGTTTACCTGATGGCAGGATAACCAGAAGATTTTTTTAGTATATACCAATAACACAGAGCTCTAGGTTCAGAGTGAGCGGGCTGAAAACAGGTTCCCCAAAGTAAGAGATTAGACAGCATTTAGGACAAAGGGAAAGTATTAGATTGCTGGCAAACAGTAAAAAGAAGGGGAAGATTCAGACTTAGAGAACATCTACATTTTGTTTGGAGATGAGAAAGCAAAAAGGAAGACAGTGCTCAGTAACAGAAGTTGAAAGACTTCTGGAAAATGTTGAACATGGAATAACCATGTGACTCAGTGTTTCCACTCCTAGGTATGCAGAACAAGAGAAATGAAGACATGTCCACACAAAGAGTTGAATATGAATGTTCATAGAAGCTTTATTCTTAATATCCAAAAGATGGAAATAATCCGCATGTCCATCAACTGATGAATGGATAAAGAAAATGTGGTCTATCCATACAATAGAATATTACTCAGTCACAAAAGGGAATGAAATATTGACAGATTCCATAACATGGATGAAACTTGAGAACACTATGTTGAGTGAAAGAAGTCACAAAGACCACATATTATACAAATCACTTATATGAAATGCTCAGAATAGGCAAAACCATAGAGACAAAATTGATTAGTGGTTGCCAGGGGCTAGAGGGATGAGATAAAACGCAGTGACTGCTAATGAGTATGGGGTTTCTTTTTAGGGGGTGTGTGAAAATATTTGGGAATCAGATAGTGGTAATGGTTGCACAACCTTGTGAATATTCTAAAATCCACTGAAATATATAATTTAAAAGGCTAAATTTTACAGCATATAAATTACATCTCATTAAACTTACATATTTAAATAAAAGATGATGTTAATTATATCTCAATAAAGCTGGGAAAAATAGAAAATAGCAAAAAAAAAAAAAGGAATTGTGAAGGGAGAAGATGAATGGGTTCTCAAATCCCAAAACTTAAAGAGGCTATGGATTAATGAAAGATCTTGTTGATTTGATAATTTGCATGTGACCTATTGGACAGCACTTCCCATAGAGTACTGCAATATAAATTAGGCTGCAGGGAATTAGAGGGGAAAACCATGGCCATGAGTGCAAACAATTCTTTTGATAAGTTCTGCGAAGACCAAAATAAAAGCGAACTATGGTTTGAGAGGTTGTGTGTGTTCGTGTGTTTTAAAGACAGTTTGCTAATTAGCTAGGAGGGAGCAACAGAAGCCGTAAGAGTTAAGAGAACTGAGAACGTCACTGGAAGGGATGTCAAGGGGCTACATCAAGGAACAGGAGCAGGTGACAGCCTCGTGGGGAGAAGAAACACATCTTCCTCCAAGAGAAGCTGAAGAGAAGGAAGGATAGGTGACTTTGCCAGGCAGAGGTAGGAAGAGGAAAGAGTTCACACTGAACAGTCTCAATTAATTCAGACAATAAGAAAGTGCAGTTATCTACTGAGAAGGAGAGAAAGACTGAAATTGCTGAGGAAACAAAACTGAGAAAGCTCTTCTCTCATTGCTCTGAGAAATACAGCTGGTAGAGTAAAAACTGGCATTTAAAATGTCGTTAGAGAAGGAAATGTACTTCCACAGACACTGATGACATACAGATATATGGAGGTCTTCTGAAACGTTGCCTCCATAACTAAATAAAGAACGACTTACTTTTCCACTGCTCTAATTTGGGATCATCACTACTCAAGAGTCTTTTTATACTCTTAACGTGGCCACGGGGCCTGGCACCTCCAATTAGATCAAGTACAAGCTGAAGAGTCACTTACAATATGTGCTATGTTATTGTGCGCTCTGAGGACTGGTTGTTTTTAGTTTTTAAAAGACAGCAAAATGAAATATATCTGTAATGCTGATACCACTGGCACCGCTGACTATTCAAAAGTTTCTCTTTGCAACTAGGAGAAAAATATGATGTCACAGTATTGACTAGATTTCAGAAGACATTCTTTTGCCTTTTATTGGTTGATGAACTTGGACTACCTAATCACACTGAGCATTCATTTTCTTGTCTATTAGATGCAGTTAATAATATTTACCTTTGCCCATAGGTGACTTGTGAAATCAGAGAGGATAATGCATCTGAAAAGTATGTTAAAAGCTAAAGTATAAAGTAATATTATTTCAAGTGAAGACTTTTGAAATTATGTAATTCCTCCAGTGGATATCAATTCTTCTATGTGTATACTGGTCAATGGAGACTGACTACTGATTTTTAGCTTTATAAAGATTGCTCAATAGGTATGTGCATTTTAACTAATAGGCCCGGCATACAGTAATTCCTGATTAGTTCTCCTATTCAGTAGAAAAATGTCCCATTGGGTAGGAAAAATATCTTAACAGTTTCATGCCCTATCATATTTTGCAAAGTTGTATTTTAATCTCTGCTGAGGCCAAAAGGATTTTTATCTTTGCAAATAAACTGGTGAGCTACACCTCTCCCCTCTCTCAGATCCACTTCACCACTGTTATGGGATCACCTGCCCTCAAGGATATGGTAGGAAAGATAAAAATATATTCAATATAACCACACTGCAATGCAGAAAAGTGCTACATGCGATTAAAAGGTACAAAAAGTGGCTGTGGGGGGTTCAGCAAAGACAAAAAGGGAAAACAAGATTTAATGCTTGGTCAGTGCTCATTATCTGCCAGCTCTCATTCTAAATCCTTGCACATACTATCTCATTTCATCCTCGAAACACCCTTCTTTATTCCAGAAGTGTAAATTGCAGCTCAGAGTAGTTAGGTTCTATGTTCAAGCTGTTTCACGTACTCTTGAAATGGTGTCAGAGATCTGAACGACCATCTGGCTACCTTTGAAGCACACGCCCTTTCCACAAGAGGTAGTGAGGAAGAGTACATCATTAAAGAGACTTTTTTTTTGATAAAAAAGATATAAGTAAAAAAACTGGGCATAAGGAGGACAAAATGAATGGAGTTATTAACAACGACATAACATTGCTAGTTATGTCAACTACAACAGCAAAGAATTCCAAGATCCCATTCATACTGTTGTTTTTTTTTCCTTATTCTTCATAAGGAGAACTAGACATACAAGCTTATGTACTAAAGGCAATTTACTATCCTTAAAAGACAGTGTCTTTGAAGTTATTAAACACTGGATTCATGATGGCAGTTACAAACAAAAAACCAATATTAAAGATAAAAACATTTTAATAACCACCTTCTAGCACAATCAGACATAAAACAATATCATCTGCTAATAGGCATTAAATAATCTGTACTATGTTCTATTGGATTTAGAAGTAGGATTGCCAGATAAAATAGAGAATGCCCAGTTAAATTGAAATTATTTGTATTTTTACTTGTTAAATTTGGCAATTCTAGTCACAGAAGTCTTTCAAAATATGTTGCCAAGATGGGGATTTTTTTATACTGAGTTTTTCATTTAAAGGTAAATTTTTTTTCTTTCTTTCTTTCTTTTTTTTGAGAGAGCATGAGCACGTGTGGGAGTGGTGGCGGGGAGCAGGCAGAGGGAGAGGGAGAGAATGTTAAGCAGTCTTAAGCAGGCTCTTTGCTGGGTGTGGGGCCTTATCTCACAACCTTGAGATCATAACCTGAGCTGAAATCAAGAGTCGGATGCTTGCCTGACCCACCCAGGCGCCCCTAAAGGTAAGTTCTATTCATTTCATCAGTGGAAATCTTTTTTCAGTCCTAGTGAGTAAATGATGTCATCTTAGCCATATTTTATATGTCAGTCAGGGAGTGACTTGGGGGCTTGGGCTGCTTTCCTGTGAGAAGGAATGTTCATGTGGCCAAAAACAGATAGCGAAAGGAGGAGGTAGACCACTCCAAAGGAAAAGTAAGCGCACCAGTTTTTGGAAAAGCCAGACCCGGAAAAGCAGATGGAAAGTTTCTTTTAGAGTTCATATTCAAGCTTCCTACAATTGAGACACAGATGAGAAAAATGCAAAACTCTGGCTCTCTATTCACCCTCCCTTCAGCAAGGATGAGGCTCAGTAGCCAGGAACCCTGAGGCAAACATTACCACCCTGCTTGGCACAGAGGGGAGGAAATACTAGAGCAGATCTGAAGGAAAGAGCCTTGAGGCAGGGAGGCTCTGCCTACTTAACCCAGAAGCTAACTAAGCCAGTCCCAGAGGAGGAAGAGAGAGCAAAACCATTTGCAAAGGGAGAGGCCTTGATTAGTTCAGGTGCGGACACAGTGGGTTGAGAACCACTAAAGGAAAGCCCTTAAAGCTAAAATTAGAGTGTTCTTAGAAACCAAATGACAGAGTTGCCAAAGAGGCCTCAGAAATTCCAAATTCTAATCCCAGCACCTTTCTGGGTTTCTAAATAACCTCATCCCCATCAGTGATGAACTCTGAATACCTGCCTTCTTCCCAAGCAGTTTATAATTTACTAGTCTTCAGGGCAACTGCTGATTCAGCACCACATTACTCAACAAATACTGATTGAATGAGTGGAAGAAGGAATACATTTGTAGTAAGATCTCAGAATTTTGTGTTTTTAGGCTATGTTATTCACAGTGTAAATTATGAAGCACATGTATGCCTGTGTTATATTGTTTGAAGCAAATTCCCAAAGATGAGATTTTAGAGATTTTGGACAATCTAGGTTAGATTATCTTCAGCATATAAAGTGGCAAATTGTAGCAATTAAGTATAAGGTACATACATGTGTTCTTCTGAATAAAATAAAATGTAAACTAATGGTTGTCATAAGCATTATCTTAGTACATCAATAGCTATGCTTCTAGGTAATTTTTATGGAGTCTTCCAGGCTTTTGCCCTAAAAATCTTCTTAAGCTCCGAGTTTTTAAAATTTAACTCTATCAAAAAGGTTAAAATATTTTTCTGATTTAAAAATCATTCCTTATATTTAATTATCTGTAATATGGCTCTTAGAAAATATGTAATAAATAAAAAATTATGATAGCCACTGAGAAAATAGTGTCCCTGGGGAGAAATCAACAGTTTAAGAAGATGGGAGGGCCCAGAAAGGTTTTTTGTTTTTGGAAAATGTCTTGATAAGAAACGAAGTTCCTAGAGGTGACTATCCCTCTACAATTTCATTTTCACTCTTTAGCTTAATTCCTTTACCACAATGAGAAGACCAGAAAGGTGGGGAGAAAAAAAAATTTCTCCCTTCCTTGTCAGTTCTAGCAAATGGTGGTCGATGGTCCACTTAATCATTTATTTATTTCCTTCCCCTACAAAATGCTTAATCATTTCCATCTGGTCCATGGCTTGGGAGAGGACTCCAGGGTGGTTAAAAAGGGCCTGCAGGGAGAGGCTGAGGCACAAGCTGTGGCACCAGGGGGGTGCCAGAGGGGCCCATAAAGGCTCTTGGGCTTCAGAGGCGCCTAGTCAAGCTTGAGGATAAGCCTTTCTTTTTATTTTATTTTATTTTTTTAGATTTTATTTATTTGCACACTGGGGGAGGGGCAGAGGGAGAGAGAGAGAGAAAGAGAATCTCAAGCAGACTTCATGCTGAGCATGGAGCCCGAGGCGAGGCTTGATCCCAGGACCCTGAGCCAAAATCAAGAGTCTAACACTTAACCAACTGAACCACCCTCGTGCCCCCAACGGTGAGACTTTCGAGGAGATATTTGCCCAGCCCAAGCTGGGGTGGCACACTTTTTGAAGATATACATAATATCCAACCCCCTGGGAGTAAGTCTATACGTCCTGCATTAGTACAAGTGACATTTTTATAAAAAAAAATACTCGAGTCATCTGATACTTTCATTTGTTAGGTGGGTGTGTTCATTTATACTTAGCGTCTAGTACTGTAAGTTCCTTAAGGGCTTCGCATGTTTCTAAAGAATTTCTATGTCCCCAGGAATGTATAACACAGAAGCTTGTGCCAATGACCCAAAAGATACTTAATTAAAAAGTATGCTTTTTTTTAGACATTTCTAAACTCATAAAACACATCAAGAGTTTAGCTGGTTCCAGATACCTGAGATGCAACTCGCACACTAACAGAGGAAACTTAGCATTCCCTCTAGGAATAGTCTCTGTGCCCACTTGCACATGGTAGGGCTCTTCAGACCTTTACATTGATGACTCTGGAGGGTACACTGGTGATCTACCATGACATAGAAATTAACATAAGTAAGATTTCTTTCCCTTATTGAGTTATATTAAAATTTTTTATCCATGACTTTTCTATGGTATATTATCTTTCATTATTTTTTTAATAGTCACAATCCAAAAATTATTACAGATTGTCAGAAAAGTTTTACCTCATTTTCTTCAGTTAGAATCTTTCAATTATTTTAGGCATAGGCCTAGAAAAATAATCCAACAAGTGGTATTGTTGTTATTCAGTTTAAGAATTTGGTTACATAAAAATATAAATATTTTTCACACTTTTCCAGATTCAGTTATGCACAAAATTACAGTTTTATTAAGACATTTTAAATATTTACTAATACCCAAGTATACACTGAAAGAAGTACTCTATGTGAAAGAATAACTTATTTAGGCAAAGGCGATATAGTTGTTCTGAATTAAAAATGAGAAAAATTCAAATTCACCAAAGCACACATTAGTTTCAATTCTTAAAAAGCTCTTCTTCATTTAGCATTATTCTCCAATAGATATTTACACTTTTTCAATTTTTGCAATTATCAGTAACACTGCGATGAACTTCCTTGTAATTCTGCCTTGCAATTATCTTTCAAAAGTTTCATTTGGGGGTCAAGCCATATTCAGATATAGCATTTTGGCGCACATTACCATAATGCTTCCCCAGAATGGCTGTATCCATTTGCAATCCCACCAGTGGATGAGACTGCCTATTCCACAAGACTCAAAAATACCGTGCATTATCACTCCCTTTTAGTCTCTTTTACAAACAGGCAAAAATACTTCATCTCAATTTGCTTTACTTCCCTTATTAGAAATTGATGTTTTTAAAACATATACATCTACAAAATGTAGGTATTTTTGTATTCTCACTTAAAATTAATGCATTGGATGAGCCATCGTAGTAGATATCTCACTCATTCAACTATATTTTCCCAGTTTTTTGAGATATAACGGACATACAGCACTGTGTCAGTTTAAGCTGTACAGCGTAATGACTTGAATCATATCTATTGTAAAATGATTATCATGATCGGTTTAGTTAACATTTATTACCTCACAGAGATACAAAGAAAGAAGGAAACAGTTTTTCTCCTCCTGATGAGAACTCTTAGGATTTACTCTTTTCACAACTTTCAAACTGAAAGTCTGAACTTTTTGATCACCTCCATCCAATTCTCCTACCCCCAGCTTCTGATAATCTGATCTCTTTTTTTGAGTTTGGTTGTTTTAATTTTTTAGATTGCACATAGAAGTGAGATCATACAGTATTTATATGACTTACTCCATTTAGTGTAATCTCCTCAAGGTTCATCCATGTGTTACAAATGGTAGGATTTCCTTCCTTTTTTTTTTTTTAAATTTTTAATGGATGAATCATGTTGCATTTCAACTAACATTTTTAAAGCCCTTACTCTTTGTTAGTTAGATACTAGAGATGTAAACGTGGGCAAGACAGGCAAGTTTCCTGTCCTCTCCAAGTTTGCAATTTAATTACTAACAAAGAAACAATTACCAGTGTTGCTTTTAGCCCCTTTTTTTTTTTCATTACGTTGCATTGTGACAGAGGTCACTAAACTTTGTTGGTCATGTTCTGACTTTAAAACTAATTATCCACAGTATGGCACATGATAATAGTGTGAGGAAGAACTCTTCATTAAAAAATATAAAAATTCTACATAGGGTGAACTCCATGTGGCTGGTAATTAAGAAGAAGGATTATATTTTGAATTATGAAAAAGGTAATGTCATTGTATTCCAGAAGCAGTTTTTTTTGGTAAGGTGAGAGACAAAACTTTAAAAAGCAAATAACCCAAAGGATTAGTCACCTTATCCTGTGACAGAAAGTGTGGTAAAGTTTCTTTCAAAAGTGGTTTCCGTTTTTTAACCTATAAAGCTTCTGCCCAAAGGAATAAGCTGTCTCACCATACATTTTTAAGAAAAATGCTTTCCAATTTAATGTTTCTCCTCTTTAAATTAATCATTTGGCTTGTAATCAGAAAGGAAGCATATGAAAGAATGCTTATTGAAAGATGGATAGTTAAACTGGAAATTAAAACTTTATTTCTGAGGGTCGCACGGGGAAGATGCTTTGCAATCTTGGAGAAATCCCAGTCGGCCTTTGCTCAAAATGGCACTCTTCTCCCAATGTCTCAAAAGATATTAAGCCTCTCATAGAAGGGGGATTTTGTTGCCCCCCGCAAAGGCTTCTTATGATTGCAGAATGATCTATTTAAGAACTGCACACTTTCTCATGGAGGACACATTTTGGCACTCTCTTGTAATTATCTTCATTTACATAACTGGCACCTAACAGGCCACTCAGCAGAGTGGAACAATAAGCCGTGCTTGTTCTGATCATCTTTATGTTGAAGTTAAGCCATTACACTGGATCCTGAGACATGCTATTGTGAGGTCCCCTGGCATTTCCACTGCTATCATTTGTCTGTTGTTATAGGAGAATGTTCACTGCCAGAATCCTCTGGCAGAAACTCAATTTCTGAGTCCAATACTAATTCATTACAAAGTCTGCAACAGCTGGGACACTGGTATACACAAATGAGGCATTCTGAAATTTGAGGACAAATCCAAAATACACACTCAGGACCTTCCTTGTGATTCCACAGCCATGGAAATAGCTGTTAAAAAAAAAAAAAGGAGGATCCTGTCAACATCTCACCCTGCCAACACCAAATTAGACCCTTGCGATTTGAGCCTCGATGGCAGTGCCACCTCCCTGCTCTTCTTTTATTAAGAACTGTTTTAAAGGTCTCAGCTTTGTCATGTTTAACGGGCCTTGGAAACATGGGGCTGAGACATGCAACGTGGAGGATACTGGAAAGGACACCTTGAGTACACCTATCCAAAGGACAGCCACCATTCTGTGAAATAAAAAAGGTGCGCCAAAGGTGACTTGGTTAATAGGCACCAGGGAAGAATCATGGATAGAGCAGAAGCACAGAACAAAGTAGGAAGGGTGACAGTGATTGGAAACAGTGACAAAGAGCAATAGGATATCTTGATTCTTTTGTTTTTAATGGCTATTTAAGAATGATATCAGGTTAACTAACAAAGTGATAAACACTACCAAAAATTTCACTTCCTCACAATTTAATAGACTCTTTGGGTTAAAGTTATGGTCCTATTATGTGCAACTCTTAGAAAGCTACCTTTATTACACTGTGGTATGCGTACAACGTTTCACGGACATGCATCATTTCTGCTAAGTTAATCAATTTCTACTTGAGAAAAAGATATAAAATAATTCATATCCAAGGAAAATGAAGACACTTAAATTTCACTGTATATTATCTAATGCACACTTAATTTACAAATATTACATGAAGCATTAATCCTTTGTATGAAAATTGAAATGATCATACTTCAAAATACACATTTAAATTTATTTTTTAATTCTATATACACTAGTATGAAAAAGAAAAAACAATACTTACAGACATACAAACATAAGAGAGGCTCTTTCCATGGGTCACCTGAAAGTGTTTTTAAAGTCCACTAAAATGATAAAATTTATATGCAGGTGTGGGACCACAATGCCACAAATATTTTCACATATTAGAAATAAATCCTAGCAATTTGAGCCTTATCTTGCTTTAAAATAGGAAATTGTTTGTCATTTGCTATATGCCCTTTGTTGATGATCTGTAAGAAAAGGTAATTTAACACTGAGTATTTCCAACGAACATTTGAACAAAAAAACTCTTACATCAGATTCTAAAATTTAGGACTCTAGTTGAATGTTACCCTTAAGAAGGAATGGTTTGCTCTGCAAATTTGTATTTAAATTGGACTTCAGAAAGAACGAGAAAAATACTGAAAACCAAACCCTTCATACCAAAATTTTTTAATGAAAACTGCAAATCATGCTAAATTCTCATTTCAATTCACTAAGGACATCTACTCTAATGGTTCCCTCCCCAGTTGGTCATCAGAATCACACAAGAGGCTATTTTATAAAGAGAAATTCTTGGGCTCCACTCCCAAAGATTCTCATTTAATTAGGTTTGATGTGGGATCTGAGAATGTCAATTTTTTAAAAGCTCCCTAAGTGATTCTGATGACTAGCTAAGTCTGAGGACTACTGCTCTACTAGGTAAAATTTTGATAACCTTAGTAATTGTAGTATTACTATTACTACCATTATTATTCATTATAATGATATCATAATGCATTACACAAGGCATGGGAAATGAGAAGACATCCCCTGATCATTCACTGGTTCCATTTCCACCATATTTTACTCATTACTGACAGTACTATGGCAGAATCAAATATTTTAAAGCTAAAAAAAAAAAAAAGACTTGGAAATTGTTATATTAAATCCCTTCATGCTGTACTATGGAAGTAGGCCAAGAGAAGTTAAGTAATTTACCGAAGTCACAAAGTTTTTAAATAGCATTAGACTCCAAGCATTCCAGGTTTTTCTTTTATTTTTCTCACTCTACCACCAATTTTAAAGGTGTACACATAAAAATAAAATGAAGACTTTTAAATAATTCAGATTATCCTATACTCCCTTTAGTTCCCAGCAGATGACATCCCTTCTTCAAAATCCTATTCCTTATCCATTCCACCCTCCCTGGAGAACCCTATCAGAAACCACTGGGAAAGCCTTTGGCCTGCTCTCCTCTTTCATGTTTTGAGAAACTTCTCCCTGTGCTTCCATGGGAATTATTGTATGGAGCCACTTCTGACTCCCCTACTGTCAGGTCCAGAGGGCATCAGAGATCTGGACTCAAGCAAAAGGATTCAGGCTCTATTAGTATTATTTTAGTTATATTATGATTAAAAAAGCTTTTGAGAGTTGGCGCGGGATCATATACAACATTGTTTCTATGGGAACAGGAATTCCTGTTTCTAAACAACAGGCTCAGAAATGGTTGTGTGTAACAAAACCTATTAGTAAGTTGGGGAGAGCCTGTTAGTGCATCTTAGTTAATGAAAGCATTCATAAACACGCTTCTCTCATATTAAGGCCTGTTCCTTTCTGCTCACTTTGAAAAGGTCTTGCAATAATGTAGATTGGAGAAGCCCATAAAGAGGCACCAGAACACGGTTTTAAGTAAGTATGAAGCCAATGACGAATTATATTGAAAAAGACAAGAATACGCAAATTCAAACAAAATCAAATTCTTAAGCTATAATAGAAAAATTTCTAGCCAATAAATTAATAAATATATAATTAGCATCTAACTGTAATTTTTTCTGCTAGTTTACCATTTACTTTTTGTTGTTGTTTTTAAAGGGTTTATTTGTAGGGAGCAAAAATTGTATTTTATGCTATATTACTGAAAATTTCTGAAAGGATTGATTATAAAAATACCACATATGCAAAGCAAATGATTATGCACCATAAAATTTTAGCAATTAAACAAAACCTCAGATTTATAGAAAGGGATAGTTTACTTTCATGAGAAAATAAAGTAAGCAAAAGTTAGTTGGAAACACCACAGTGGAATATTCTTCTTTAATGTTACTAATGAATTATGAATTTAATGTACCATTAGTAAGAACAGATTTTTATTTTGTAGCATAACTGTCTAGCCATCAACCCTTAAAGTTTAACTTCTCCTCTACTGCATTCTAGTACATGTCCTAAGGCAAGCTTTCTGATAAATTCTCCTCTATAAAGATCTGGCTAGTCTTTGGTTCTCCACTGAATTTATTCCTCCCTCCCCTCATTCCCCCCCATACTCATTGATGCAAAAGCTTTCTGTTGCAGGATTCTTTCTTTGATTCGTATCTTTTTTTCATTGCACCAGCACACAACCAGTTTGTATCAAGAGACATAGAGAAATGTCAGTATGTATTTTTTAAAGTGCCCTTTATTCTATCTTTATATCCATTTGGTTCAAAAGATTACACATTTGTCTATGGAAAGTCTTAACTTGAGGAGAAGTTTGAAATTCTAAAATCAACCTTGTAAGTTCTGAATATGCAAAATGCGTGCTTTCACAGAGGCAAAAGTTAAGTCTGAACTACATTATTGTTCCTGTCTTCTTATCATCCTATTTTTATTTGCCGTCCACTTCTAGCTGATTTCCTCTGCTTTCTTTACCAAGCTTTAAACACTAAATAATTGGCATAGCCATACACAGACTAACTGGATGAAACAGATATTGGTCTTTGTGAATTTAGTTATAAAAAGAGAATAACACATTGATGATAAAAAATGAAAACCCAGTGTCTTCACCAATAACCAGTACAGTTTAATTGCATTGAGCTGAAAATTCTGTTTCATTTCATTCAGCAGGTCTTGTCGGAATACTTTTTTTAAGGATTTTATTTATTTATTTATTTATTTATTTATTTATTTATTTCAAAGAGAGAAAGAGAGGGGGAGAGAGAGAGAGTGTGTGTGTAGGTACAGAGTGTGGGGGGGCAGGAGGGTAGAGGGAGAGGGACAAGCAGACTGTGCTCAGCAGGGAGCCTGATGTAAGGCTCCATCTCAGGACTCTGAAATCATGACCTGAGCTGATATCAAGAGTCGGAAGCTCAACCCACTGAGCCCAGTGGCAGCTCAACCCAGGTGCCCCATACTGGAATGCTTTAAATGTGAAAGTTTAAAGTAGGACATAGCAACATGAATCTCACTTCTTATAAGCCAAGAAGATGATGTGGACAAAAATGAGAAGTGAGCTTCTCTTCCTCTGCTCATCTTTCAGATGTCAGTGTTTTCCAGTTCTCATCCATCTTTCTTCTTCTTATCACTCTATCCACTGGCTGCTATTTCTCAGCCTTCTTTGCTCTAAAAATCTCAAAGAGCTTAAGTCTGCGGATATCTTCTCTTCTTCCCTTCCCTTTGATCCCCATCTTTCTCTTCTTTCATTCATCAGGAGCCCTTACTCAGATTCATGATTTTCAATACCATCTGTATGCTGACAACTCACAGATGTGTATCTACAGTCCCTGTGTCTTCCTTGAACTCAATGTGCATGTCTATTTGCCTTGATTGTAATATTAGCCTCTGAAATAAGGATATGAAGTTCAACAATTCATCAACTGTTACATACATTAACAAGTTTCTCCCCGAAAAAACTATCCCAAAACAAAAAGTAAAACAAAGCCAAATAAATCAAACCAACCAACCAACTAACCAAACAGCCAACCAACTCTTGTTCTTTCTCAATTCAAAAATTTGGAGAAATCCTAAATATTGCAATCATCCTTCATTCTTCTTTATCATCCCCCACATCAATCCATCAAGAAAATCTTTGGAGTGCATCCAGACTTTGAAACCAGCCTAGTGTAAGCTCCCATCATTTCTTTCCCACTCTATCTGGTTCCTCTGTTTTCTCTTTTCATTCTCTTCCATATACTTTGCACACAGCAACCAACGCTGTTTCTCTAGCCTTATAAAATTAAAACTTGATTATGTAATTCTCTACTAAAAAGCTCTTCGATGGCTCACATATCTAAAACAAGATTAAAGGGTTAAAAGTGGGGGTGGGATGGGGTCTTATAGCTCCATCTCTCCCTAATTGTTATCCTTAAGGAGACTGCTTGGGTTCTAGAAGCCTTTCTTTCTGCATAGATACGCTGTGTGACAACTAATCCAAAGCGTTTAAAGGCTGCATGCTCTCATATGGTTAGACCATAAGTTCTATGAAGGTAGATAAGGTTCATGTTAGCTTAATTCATTCATGTATCCTCAGTTCATAGCTCACTGTACCTCACAGTTAGGTGATAATAAAGAGTGACTAAATGAATGGCTGACTCTACACTTTTGATCCCTCTGTCAGGAAAAATCACTATTTCTTCTTGTCCTTCCTTCCTTTTGCAGATTTGTCAAATCCCTACTCAACATTCAGGATGAAGCTTAAATCTCACTTTCTTTGCAAAGTTTTCTGACCTTGCCAAGCAAGTCAAGAAGTTCTGTCTTGTTATTCCAAAGTCCATCCACTATCTATCATATCTAAAACAGCACTTTAATTATTTAATAAAAAGGTCCTTTCTTTTTAATTATTTATTTAACAAAATATGTGCGTGTGCCCAAATTCTCACCAAGGGTGAGAAATATGTCCTATTTAATCTTTAAAAAATAATTCTGACAGTTTATTTACAACAGTTCCTGGCACATAGCAGGTTACTTACTATTTTGTTAGATGAATACTAAATGTTAACCGTTGCACTTAGGAGAAATGAATTAAGTTAAATCCATTTCTGGGAAAGAGCCTTCTAGCTGTGTACTCAACATACATTGCCTTCTTCTTCCTTACTAACAGAAACATGATTTAATTAGAGAAGGAAATGTGTCCTGGCGAAAACTATGTTACTCTGTCTCCTGTAAAGTTAGGGATTGCTATGGGACATAGTTCTAGTAGAGACGACTTTAGCAAAAGTCTGCAGTGGACTTAGTAAACACCTCTGTTGTCCTGTTCTAGGCATTCTTTTGCCCTTTGTTGTACCCCTTCTCCCTATATATTTGGGACACAGTCTTTGCTATCTTGTCACTATAAGGGACAGGCCAAGAGTATTACCAAAACTTCAGCTGTGACATCTTTTAGACATTGAGTCAATGCTTGCAAATGATAACCTCTGGACTTCTTTGTTTTATGTAAAAAATTAATTCCCTCATTTTTTATGTCTTAGTTTTTAACATCTCTTTTACTTGTGTTGTAATGCAACTCTGAACTGATAAGAATATCTGGAAAATAAACAGTAGAGCATTATCCTCGAGATGAGGAATACATGTAGAGTTCTGAGATCCAGTTCAACTTTAACTTTTGGTCAAAGTGAATATTATTATTATTATTGTTATTATTATTATTATGTTTCACATCTTCAATAGTTTTTTTTTTAATTTTGAGAGATGGGTAGTAAATACAAATGGTTAGCCATGGCATTATAAAATATATTTTTATTAATAAATAACACTTCTTTTCACAGTTTAAAGGTATAAAAAAATCATAAGAGTCCTTGCATAAGGTACCTTGAGGTACACACTCATACAACAACCACACATACCAGCCCATAATGAATTTAGCTTACAGATTACGTATCTTTTCAACATTTCAAGAATTCCTAGTGAGTGTTAATCACTGAGCACCTCACGAGTGCAATCTGGCCAGTCATGGAGCCCTAAGAACTTTGAACTCATATAGCATTTGAAAGAATATTATACTTAAACTAGGTTGTAATAAACATAAAATATCTTATGTAATATTTAACATTTAACTGGCATAGACATACATGACAGGCCTGTCAATATTTTCCCAACCTTTTCCTTTACCTATAACAGACATAACTCATCCACAGTAGCCGCTGAAGAGAGATGAACCTTAGGATCCTTATGAACATAGAAAATTAATTGTAGGTGCGTATCTGCAGGTGCATATAAGATAATGTCTATTGCCATCTATGCCAGAATAAAACTGGTAGAAATGGAGACCCCCCCCCAAAAAATCCCTAACCTGTTGTAACAGGTTGGTAAAAAGCTCTTTGGTTTGGTTTTGAAACCCCACTTAGATAGTATAGAAATTTTCGTTGTGTTTTGAGAGCAATTATTCTAACTTCATCTATTCTTGAATCTCTAAATACTGCTAAAATAATTTATAAAAACCAATGCATAAATATGTATATAAATTAAACCTCTCTTCATTAAAATAATTGAAAGGAAAGAGTGCAAAGAATCACAGAAAATAATGAAAAGCCTGACATTTTAAAGGTAATTCTGTTTCATTAATTTCAAGCACATATAGCAACTTGAGCACTTTAGCTAAGTGTTGCCAAGTAGAATTCCTGCTGACCTGCCTTAATTAACAGAAAAGAATAATTTGTAATTAGCACATTATTTATATGAGAATGAGTGCTCCTACATGAGTTTAAGTGTTTGAAAACAATTTGATTCCTTAAATCCTTCCCCCTATAATCTTGATATAATGAGTAACTTGTTTAATTAATCTAACATTTATTATATAAATTAGTGAGATGTTATTTCAAAAAATGAGAAAGAAAACAAAAGGAGGATAGAGAAAAAGCTATGTTTGAGGACATGTGGATATGGAAACCTAATGGCCTGTTCTGAATGGATAAGTAACTGACTAATAGTTTAAATAGTTTATAATTAAAAGCAGACAAATTAACTGTCTCGTCTAGAGATGTACTTTGAGTTCAGGTTGTTCTCTTTTTTTTTTAAGATTTTATTTATTTATTTGACACATGGAGAGAGATTACAAGTAGGCAGAGAGGTAGGCAGAGAGAGAGGAGGAAGCAGGCTCCCTGCTGAGCAGAGAGCCCTATGTGGAGCTTGATCCCAGGACCCTGAGATCATGACCTGAGTTGAAGGCAGAGGCTTTAACCCACTGCCCCAAGTTCAGGTTGTTCTTATGACAAAAAAAACTCTGATGTCAAAGTTGGGTGAGGTCCTAAGGTGGTTGGTGTTTTTTTTGTTGTTTTTTTTTTTAATCTAATACCAAATGCTTTTAAACAAGTCATTTAATTTCTGTCTACTTGATAGAGAAAAGAGGGGGTCACAAAGAGGTTATGGTTATGTCCACATGATTCCAAACATCTGGATGAAACCTGAAAAATGTATTCATATATTCTATATATGGAAAACATCTGTCTATTTGCATAATTTGTTTCATTTTCACCCAGATGCTTAGCATGTTGACACAACCTTCTTCTCTGTGTGATTCCTTTTCTCTTTTGGGTGCATAGGGATGCAGCCTCTTCTCAAATATTTTCATAGATAAACCCTAAGTATGAAAGATGAAATGTGTTACAAACATTTCATATGACTTCTGTGGATTCTGCTTTAAAAGTGAGTGGAGTATAGAGAAACTATTTATAATATTGACATAGAGGGACAGAAATAACTCTTGTTACCAGCTTATTGTGGTATGTCAAGCTTTCACTTTACAAATGTTGCTGAGGGGATAATCTGCATAAATATAGGTGAAAAGGCAGATATTATCATCATGGTTCAACATTCTTTTGAGAAATTTAAATGAAATAAACTGCCAATATTGTCGAGGTAAGTAGGACAAATGGAGAGAAAGAAGTAATTAAAGATTCTGAATAATTGCTTAAAATAATCAATATAATACCTAATGTAGAGTATAGATTATGAGATTAAGAAAAGTAAATTGGAAAAATATAGAAATTGAATTGACTTTACAGATTACAGTAAGAAATGAACTCTGTGGCTTTTAAATTAACCTACCGAACGGAAAATTATCAAAATATACACTTGCAAGAACTACATTAACACTTTCAAAACCCTTTCCCAACATTTTATTTTCATGTACTCCCTAGCCATCACATTTGGGACTTGGATTTCTATAAATTGTATTGAGTCTAAATTTGTCTTTATCCTTGGTTATGGATAGACATATGGTCTTTTTTTTTTAATGGATACCATTATTCATGCCCATAAATCCATAAAAATATATTTTATTTGTGTTTGCCCACCAGACAGAGAAGTAGCCATATTTTATCAAGGAACAAACAGGGAACAGAAAAGAGCAAAGTCACTTCTTAATGAAACTCAGCCAGAAGAATAAAATAATGTTAAAGCTTATATGGAAGCCAGATTGGAGAAACAAGTAAACAACTTTCATCAGTAGTAAAAGGTGAATTAATTTAACTTACTTTAGCTTAAAGAAAGACAAAATTCAGACAAAGTAAATTATATTAAAATTCACACTAAATAAAAGATTAGATAGAATAAAAGTATCCTTGATGTTGACAGGGACTAATGTCCAAAAATAGACTACTTTTAACATTTTTACATCTAGATATGTTAAAAAAAAGATCATGTCCATATTCCAAAATCAGGATCATTCATCTTGGCCCCATATCATTAGTGTGCTTTATCTACTGTCATCCTTTGAGTGCACTGGTCTACTAAGAATATTTGGGTTTGCACAAATTTTCAATGGCAGTAAAATGCACATATAAGAAAACCTTTCAGATACATGTATGCTTCTGAGTTAACTTATTTTAGAAAATTAAATGAACGTGCTATTTTGTCATGTCAAATTTGTTGCCACTTGAACATTTACACTTAAAAAAAATACTGACCGAAAAATGCATAAAATTAACAGACTGACTCAGGATATATTTTGCTTTGAGTAGAAACTGATCCAATAAACTTCACAGGAAGAATAAAGTAAAGTAAAACTAAAAAAGCACAATGGTCTTTCTGTGTGCTACTTTCGCCTGTGCCATGCCTGAGCAGAGGAAAAGAGTTTCACTCCTGTTGTTTATTGATTTTCTAGATTAAGAATCCCAGTGAGAGAATTGTAACAGACAACCATAAAATTATTTTTGGTGTGCTTATTTGCCTTTCCCTTGCATCTATTTGGCCTGTGCCTGTAGACAATTATGCGTTCTAGCCTAGACTCAGGTGCTAATAATGAAGGACAAATAGAATCATATGTGTAAACTTCCCCTTCTGATGAAAATTTATATTAACTTTCTGCCACTGTAAACAGAACTGCATAGCTCAGCGTCCCTGATGAATTGGTGATGAATTCAGTCATTTATATCCCAGGAATCTGTGCATTTATGGGAAAAGATGAAAACCGTCTGTATTGTGTAACCTTGCACTTTTTGAGTAAGAAAAAGAAAACACCAGCCTGTTTAGTTCATCACTTAAAGTGTGTAAATTTCAGCTCAAATACCAGATTTCTGCATGACTCTGTCAGTCTCCACTTTGGGGATCTGTGCCAATATAAACAAGCCAAACAGTGAAGAGTGCCATGTTATCGCTACAACTGTGAACTTATACACTTTCAGCCTTCCATAAAAATTGTTATGAATATCTTTACAATACAACAGAATCTTTGTTATATACTGAAGCTGGACAGTTTGACAGTTTGGCAGCTCTGTTGGAGAACAAAGTAATTTGGGATAGATAAGAACCTAGCCAGTCTTTTTTTGACTAAAAACATTCCATCTTATTTTAAAAGCTGTACTTCTGAAACACTGTCAGCTTTCTTTTTTAAGAAAACTTTTCAAAGATAAGCTAGATTATTAAATACAAAAATATGGAATATTGATTAAAGAACAGTCTTTTTTTAAATCTAAGGCTTAATACGTAACACAAATATACCTCAAACATATTTTATGATTAAGAAGCATGATATTTACATGAAGAGGTTTTTGGTTTTTTTAAGTACTTTTGGTTTTGTCTTTTTTATATAAACATTTAGGTGAATGTAGTTTTAAAGCCCCACAATTTAGAAGTATACTGATGGCCTGGAAAATAAAATAAAACAAAACAAAAACACAAGTTAAGGCACAGATCTTTTTCCCAAAAAGTCCATTAGACATGGAGGAAATCCATGTTAAAGACAAGAAATGAGTATTAACTCTTGTCTACATGTAGATTTCTTTCATTCTAAGACTGTAAGGTAAATGTGTATTATGATATAGATTAAGATATTTTCTCAAAATCTTACCATAGCCATATAATATTTCAAGAAACTTAAAAGGTCAATTTAAAAAATGACTATAATAAATGATTACAAATTTCACTGTTCCAACTGCATAAGAAAAGCAGAAATTGTGTATTACTATAATATTGGAAAATATAGCTGAGATAAAGCACCTTTTATTTTTACTTTAAACTTAAATAAAACTGGATATATGATTTGTATTTGAAAAGAAAATGCCTTTCAAGTCCATGTATCATGGTTACAAGATTGCACACCTTTTCATGATACACTTTATCTCAAAGTTGTCTGTGGCTGTTCCTATCACTCTGTGTGCATGACCTTTTAGTAAGCTGAAGAAGATACAGTTATCTTCTTTTCTGACATGCAACATCTATCAATCAACATGTTTTCATGTAATTTATTCAAGGCAAATAGCAGCTCCTAAGGCTAGTGAACCGCAGCACTATCCCAGTGATTTTGATTAAGAAATGATGTGCACGGCTTAGGTGAGAAATGGAAAGCGCAGAGAAGTATTGATAAAGATGTATCAAAAACAATAAAATGGAACCAAAGGACAAAATGAATATTTGAAAAAATATATAGGCTCAGCATAACTAATCTAGATAACCTTGCTCAAAATCTACTCTAATAAATTGGGGTGTGTGTGTCTAATTTGATGAACTTCCAATGATACCGATTTAGTTTACCTTTAGTGTCTGAGGCAACGCATCTGTAGTTTTGTTGGGTTAATCCAGATTTTTTTCATTGAATCAAGAATGTAAATTAAGACAAAATGATTCTTTTTCAATTTCATGCTGAAGTAGCTCAAGTTAGTGAATGTAATTTCTCCTAACAAGAAAAATTTATCACTGTACAGCTCACTCAGTTACCTCTGCAGTGAGTTGCGATATGCATTTATGGAACTGAATGGATAAAAAGATTGATAAATGTGGTAAAAGAACAGGCTGTACTTCCAGAAAAGATAGGCACAATTAAATGACTTCTAACAATTCCACATCTTTATTCCTGCTTATAGCATCCCTTCCATAATTGCACTATTACACATTATAATTAATTTTAATGTGAAGAGGTGCTTTTTTGTTTGTCTTCTCTACGGTAGCAAAAATTCTACCACAAGGTGTAAAAAGCCTTGTGTTCCAGTCCAGGTTCTAGTACTAAATAGCTGTACTACTTTGGGCAAATAGCTTTTGAGTCCTTAACTTCCTTATCTAATCTCTCAAATCTCTGTACCTTTAAGGTACTAATATAAAGAACACATAACATAAATGGATATTTTGCACATATGTATATGTGCATATATACATATACGTACATGTATGTATACATAAACACATCTATTATATTTATAGCATAAATGTATAATTTTAAATTTTGGCAAAGATTTTGGGCCTCATAATACAACAGAAAGTACTTAGACATCTAAGTTAAGTGAGTCAAATTCCCACCTTGGTTCTACCATTAGCTAGCCTCAACGGCCATCAGCAAATCCCTGAACTACTCAAAGCTTCAGTTTCTTATTTTGACTAGAGTATCTCTACCAACCCTATACATTCTTGATTCCACTCTCTTCGTTAAGAACTATGGAGATTCTTTTTGAACACTTCTAGTTTTTGGTAAAATCTTGTACAGTTCAGCATTTTCTATATGCACATAATTTTTAATATTATTTGTGAATTATTTAAACAATCTTTCAGCTTGTCAAAAGGGACTTAGGTATTACATTGCATAAAATAAGAAGGTAAGTTGAAAGCTAAAAAAAAAAAAAAGATGAGAAAAAACGTTTTGAAATATAAGACCAAACAGGCACATCATTAAGTGTGTGATATATTTGCTAGAGGTCAGCCACAGATTTAATGCTAAGATTTCTAAAGCTCATATGAAGAAAGAATCATAATCAAATTACAAGGTTCATTATGTAAGATGAAAGGAAATCAGCTGCTCATAATCACAACTGTTCCTAACAGTGAAATTTGAGTTGTATTTTTTCCCCATGGGATCTTAGGTAGCAAACACTGGAGAAGGAACTGAACAACATCCCCTCCAACATTCCTAGATTACGTAAAATAGCAAATTGAATTGCTTAAATTATAATGTCCCTTAAAAAATTATAATGTTCCTCAATATAGGCTGCTGGTACTAAGCCATTTTATAGGGAGACGATATGCTGGTGGTATGGCTATGAGGCTGTCAGCAGGTCTGCTTCATCAGGTTAGCTTTTAGAGGCTTTAAAGGAATGGACGGAGTATGTACCCTGCACGCAGTCCTCCACAATTACATTCAAACAAGCTTTTGATAGATATTGAACCATAGTGAGCTGGATCTTATGACTCTTCCTAAGTACTAAGAGTACTTTTCTTTTAGAAAATTCTTTTAGGCCAGTGGTTCTCAAACTTGAGCCTGCATTAGAATATCTGTAGAGTAATTGCTGAGCTCTGCCTCCAGAGTTTTTGATTCAGTAGGTCTCAGGAGGGTCATGGGAATTTGCAGATGATATAAATCCCCAGGTCATGCTGTTGCAGCTGGTCTAGAACTCACATTTTGAGAGAACTGTTCGTCTGGGTCATCAGATAAGTACAGACCCATGGACTTTAACAACAACCTGAGTGTAAGAGACAACATCTCCCTGAGGAAAGAGAGATGCCCAACAAGGACAGTGGGAATGAAACAAAGCCACCCACGCAAGACAAGATCATCCTGACATATGCTCCAAGATAAATTATTTGCCAAGTACACCTATAAAATTAAATGAGATGATGCTGAAAAACTTATACTTTCTAACTAGCTGTAAATGTGGAATATTTACTAAAATGTGTCCTTTGGTATAAGAATAACTTATTTCTGATATTAATTAGATTGCTATCAATCAAGATCACTCTGGCTTATGATAATTAATACCATGCCATGTCATACAAATAGGCTATAAATATTCTGCTCCTAGTTACTGATCCTTTATAGTCCTTTAAATAATTTTCCACTGCTATTTTCCACTGCTTGTACTGCACTTAACCAAACTATATTGTAATTATTTTTTCCATATATATTTAACTTATTATACTTTACCTTCAGGAGCAAGGACTACATATTTTTTTGTGACTACAGTGCCTAGAATTGGTAGCCATAAATATTTATTGAAATGATCCAAACAAGAGGAGCAAATGTTTTTGAAGGGATTAAGTCCAAACCATTGTGGAGTTCATCTAAGGATAGAAACCAAACATGATAAATGATACCTCTGCACTTCTTGATGACTATTTCAAAATTTATAAACGTAAGTTATATTTGCAACTTTTTTCCCCACTAGTAAAAGCAAAGCTAAGTGGAGCCAAATTCAGGAAAGAAGACCTCTATAATAATTAAACAATGGGTTCTGTGAGGCAGTAATTAATATTTATAGTCAATAATCCTATAAAGTAAACCATTTCAACAGGTCTTGCATTGATAACAGCAGATGCTACAGGGAATACAGTACTGGACTTGAAGACATGCAGACCAAGGTCAAGTCAATCTGTAGTCATCCAATCTCTGTGGGGCTTTATTGTACAGTGTTGAACTTTTAAAATCTCAATTTCATTATCTATAAGTGGAAATAATAATATTGTATCCTCATCTTATTTCAAAGGATCTTTCTGAAAATAATATGAGATGATGAACATAAATGTCATTCGAACACTATAAAATTGCTCTATTATTTTTAGAGAATAACACAATTTAAAGCACATGGTCTCGAGAAAAATATATTCACTCTCTTTGTCACTACTAACTAACCATCTAACTGCAACTTAAAAACACTGTTGTGTATTTTCTTAAATAGAATTATTCTGAAATAAAAAAAAACTTGTTCTAGTTTTACAATAAAAGGTAAACAAAATAGGAAAAATGAAAGCTCTTATTGAGCACACAAATAATTTAGCAACACTTAAGTTCTGCTACCATGCCACTAGCAATATTCTGCTGCTATGAGGCTGTTATTACTCTAATTTACATCATTGTCAACAGACATTTCTATTGTACACTCTGAAATTTATTTGTCATCTTTGAACTCATAGTCTGGGTAAACCAGTTACTTTCTTTGTTCTACCAGATTCTACTAGATTATAAGCTTCTTGAAGTCAGTATTATTACACCATTTTACATAACTTTTTATTGACCACAGTACATTCATGTGTAAACTTGAGTGTAATTAAAAAATCAAATAAACAAAATTTAATAATGCTACCGAGCTAGACTGGATATTACTGGACATCAAAGAGTTTGAAACATAGTTTGAATTCCTCAGGAAATTTGAATTTTAGGTTGATTAATTCTGTATATATACCTAAGAGTTAAATAGCAATATTATATATACATTACAGTGCAAGAAGCAGGGGGGTGGATTTCAGATGATTTAATGATATAGTTCTTCTAGGTTTATTAACTTCGGGTGCTCCAATGAGCATTCGATGCATTTTCTGAACTCGTAGAGAGGAACCAGTTTAATGTATGATAAATTGTGTACTTCCTTGCATACTGAAACTCAATTCTATACTTCTAAATTTACTAGTCATTTCTGACCATTTAGAAAAATCAGTTTGTAGGAGCAAAGTTTTTAAAACACGAACTATTTTTTTGTCTCTTTTTACTATTCTTACCTATAAATATGTTACCCTCTGCTAATGAGATAGAAATGACAACAGAGTCAAAGCACATATAATTCGCTGTACTGGCACATTATATTTCTAGTTTGAGACATTCATCCTTAAAAGTCTAACTTACTACATTTTAATTTTTTGTGTGTAATTTCTTAAAAATTGAACATCAGTTGAGGCATATACAGTTCATACTCCTTCTCACAGCAGAATGAAGCTTAGTATTACATTAGTAGCAGATGCTGCCACATTTATATTTCTTTGTGATAAACAAAGGTTAATATTTTTCCTTTTGTGACTATAAAATATCTTAATATAATTATTTTAATTTTTTAAAATAATAGTTATTGATAAGGGGAACATCATGCCATAGGGGGATGACCCTAAGTAAATATTTTTTTAAAGTAAATCAATAAATCCTGATTTATTTTGGAAAATTATCTCACTATTTTTGGTATCTCATCTGATGCACATAATTTTAAGCTCAAGGAAGTGTCCTGCCAGAATAGCATGTATGATTTGGTCTATACAAAGAGTTTCTAAACCAGCTTCATAATGTTTAGTTGGCTGAAAAAAATATATTTTGGCTAAAATTCTATTTATCCAAAAAACAAAAGACTGTTTACAATCTAATAAATATAGCACTTCTCCTCAAGCCCCAAATAACTGATTTCTCAGTTAAGTGAAAGCAATCACTACCTAGAAAATAAGAATGTATCAAAATTGCTGAAAGTTTGTGCTACTAAAAAAAAAAATTTTGTTGGTGAAGAAAAATGCAATTATAGCACTTACATAATATTTGGAATTTTTTTTTTTACTTATTCTATAGAAATTTTATCCTTTTTTCTTGCCTTCTTGAAATGTTGCGAATAGCTAACGAGTACAATATTTGGAATTCTACTGAAAGTATTCAATATTAGGAATGGTATTTTAATGAACAAAATGTATTGGGTATTTTTCATAGGACCTTCTTGCAATGAGGTGTATCTTGGAACAGCATGGGCTTTAAAGGGCTGCAGGGGATACCTGAGCCTCTGGACCCACATTCTGACCTGGAAACCACCAATATATTGTAGTGCACGTCAAGTTTTAACTTTGATCAAGGATTTATAAAAGCCCCAGGCTTGTTAGATTTTACAATTCATATGTGTGGTAATGGGTAAAGTAAAAAATGAAAACTTTCATGTCCTCTCTGCAGAGAGATGACGAAGATGGCTGTGGCTGATTGTGGCCATGATGGCACTTTCATGAAGAACCATGAGACAGTGAAATTTACTGAACTGGCATAAAACCGTGCCATCTGTCATTATTAGAATGAGAGAGTGAACATTTCAAAAGTGAAAACAATGAAAACTACAGAATAAATAAAATTGATAGGGACTTTGTTTTATGGCACAGGTAAAAGACAAGCCAAACATCATTTCAGACATTATTGTTTAACAATGGAAGCATGCTGTCAAAATTTTACCGATAGGTTTTCCATATACATTTCAATGACATGAGTCTTTGTTTACAGTGAATAGTATATCAGTTTCAATTTTTAAAAATATTCTAGAATTTGCAATGCTATTAATTTCCTATTAGTAGTGCTGACTAGGGAGCAAAGATGTCTTCCATCGCATTTTGCAATTTCTGATACTTGGTAAAGGGTGAGTTTTTATTTTCATTTTCTTTCTGGTAATTATTAGTGGTCTGAGAAAACCTTATACAAAGTACTTTAGTTTTCAATGTATGTTCCATAGTTTTCATAGGTGCTGGCAAAGAATAAAAAAAAAAAAAGAAATGTCACTGCAATAGTATCATAGTCTGACTTGAAGCATCTAAAATTGTGGTGGTACTGAATGAACTGCAGCTTAGGGGTAATTTCAAGGCAATTTCTTTTCACGTTATGTTACGAACACTCTAAGTATAGAATGCTTTGATTTTATTTATGGAATGTTGCTTTATATTCCTTTGGGCAAAATGCCACTTAAATTTGACTTAGTTACTGCAACCTCAAAATGATGTAAAAAAACATGCATATATATTGATTTTTTAAATATATATATTGACATTTAAAAAATTTAATGATAAAATTTGCCTCCAATTCTCTAAGAATAATTCTCTGGTATTTTAGAATTATGTTAATCCAAAAATTCCAGTTCTGCTACCATAGAAGGAACTGGTGACATCAGTAGAATTACAGAACAAGTCTCTGAATCAAAGACAAATAATCTCTGATTCTACTGAATAATTTCTTCTCATGGTACCATCTTGTCAACAAAGTCAAGTTTGCAACCCCCATCACCTGACAGAAAAAAAGAAAGATAAAAAATGCCAAACTGCTCTACAGTCTCTTCACAGAAAACAAAAAGTGGAGAGGCACAAATCTATTTTAAAGGTCACTTTCTGTTTGCATACAACTTCTCTGTTTCCTGTGGTAAATCCATTTTTCTTTTTTAACTCCCTACTCTGACTCTACCAGTGAGGAGGAGTAGGAAGCCACACAGTAGAAGGGCAGGAAAGACTGGATAAGGAAACAATGGAAACTATGGAGTTAAAGAGTCAAATAAATAAATAAGACAAATTTCACACTAGCCCCAGCTGACTCATTTGCTTATGTAGTTAGATGTGAACAGATGATTTTTAAGCTGTAATCAAATACTTATTGTTTTATTTTCAATCAATTTTAAAGAAATGGATGGGATTAGGGCACCTGGGTAGCTTAGTCGTTAAGCATCTGACTGGTTCAGGTCATGATCTCAGGGTCCTGGGATCTCTGCACCCAGCCCCCTGCTCAGCGGGGAGCCTGCTTCTCCCTCTGCCTGCCGAATCCCTTACTTGTGCTGTCTCTCTCTGTCAAAAAAATAAATAAAATCTTTTTAAAAAATTAAAAAAAAAAGAAAAAAAAAGAAATAGTCTGTTTTCTGAAAAACAACTTCTATAAATGGGTGTGGGTGTGAGTATGATCATCCCTCCATTATTTTGGGAAAAAAAAAAAGATGGGAAGTAATTCCTTTGACCAACCAAAATTTAATCTTAATTGAAAGAAGATACTCTTTAAAAATGTAGTGCTACAATAGTTACGTATGGCAGAGATATCTTTAAAACTTGAAAAGTTTTCAACGTCTAAAATCAAGATTGATTATCATTTATAAAGTGCCTAAAATATCACTGACAAAATGATTTGAAACAGATACAGCATCTGTTTTTGCAGGTGGAGTAACCTAATAAAATCTTAGCACACAGTGGCTTTCATTCTTTATTTTTTTCTACCAATCCTTCAAAAGTGTTCATATTTCATAGTATTGTTTTCTTAAGCCTCCAGGTTTGTGAGATCATTCACAGGAAATATATTGGACCTTTTAGAAGCTATTTAGTAATATAATTTCAGAAGTTATAAAGTGGTTGTTAAAGAGGTTCAATGAACACAGAATTTAAATGCTAGGTAATTTAAGGAATCCTAGGTTTTTGAAATGCATCCTTCTAATGTCATCGAAAGTGAGACCACAGAAAGAGCTTAACCCTTAGTTCCCAAATTTATAATTTAATTAGTAAGTTGGACGAAGGGTTTTGTTTGATTACTTGTTTTTAACTTTTAATAGCCATGACCATTTTTCTCGCTGACAGTTGTGGCTTGTCAGAGAGGAAAACAGCCTGAAGATTAATGCTTTGAGTCAAGTTAAAAGATAAAATCTGTATGATGTGTATACCTACTCCCAATTCTGTGGCCATACAATCTCTAAAAATAAGAGTTTTAAAAAGGTAAATTTGCACACACGGAGAGCCATTCTATTTTATATGTATTATTTTTTACTGGTTGAGCAGACGAGCAGAAAAGTAGCTGGTCTCAAGTGACAAGATCCCTTACCTCTCTCAACTGACACTTTCACCAAATATTAATCTATGTTTACATGGTTCAAAATATGTTTTGATTATTGGCTCTGCACTGCAATCTCTTGAGTGTAGCAGCTGCAGCAGAAATTGCTATCGTTGTCATAGTATTGAGCCCATTTTGTAGATGAGGAAAAATGAGTTTTGGGGAGTTCAGTGTTAGGGGTAAGATTATAGGCTCTGACATTATAGCATCAGTGTTTCTATCATAGCCTCACCACTACTTATTATTAGCTGTGTGGCCCTGGGTAATTTATTTATGTCTGTACACATCATTGTATATTTCTATAAATGAAGAATTTAAACTTAATTTTCACTGGTGTCAAATGTGCACAAACATTTACCCTGAAATACTTCAAAAGTATTTGGATTACATGTTTGTTTAAATATTCATAAGTATATTTATATGTTCCTACCATTTAACTTTAAAAACTATTTTTGCAAGTGTTTTAATAAGACGAGTGCTTTTAAGAGAAATTTAAGGCAGATAAAACTCTATAAAACATGATACTTCCAGGACTCTACTCATACTGCATGTTCTTAGCATTTCAAATTCTACCACGGAAGTTCTATAAAATATAACAATATGAAATTTTGTGTTTGTAATTATCCAAGTTGAAAGTTGGATTGATATAGGTTATTTTGAACCATATGTAAGAATGCTAAGGTTTTTTTTTTAATATATATGAATAACACAAATTTAAAACATATTTTAGAAAAATCCAATGTTGATCTTTTAACGAGATCAATTGAAACTGAATTGTAAAGTATATTTGGTGAAGTAATGTCTTCATTTCAAGGTTTTTAAATTGGAAATTTGGGGCAGAACAAATATATTTGATAATGTTTTTAAAATTTGGTACTAATTACATTAATAATCTTACATGATTCTCAACTGGGCATAAAACCATATATTTTTATTTAGTTTTTATTTAAATTCCATTTAGTTAACATAGAGTAAAAATTAGTTTCAGATGTACAACATAGTGATTCAACACTTCCATACAGTAGCCAGTGCTCATCACAACAAGTGCTCTCCTTAATGCCCATCACTTATTTGATCCATCCCTCCAATCACCTCCCCTCTCATAACCATCAGTTTGTTCTCCACAGTCAGGACTCTGTTTCTTGATTTGCCTTCTCTTTTTGTTCCCTTTGCTCATTTGTTTTGCTTCTTAAATTCCACGAGTGAAATCATATGGTATTTGTCTTTCTCTGACTTATTCTGTTTAGCATAATACTCTAGCTCCATCCACATCATTGCAAATAGCAAGATTTCATTTTTTTTATGGCTGATAACATTCCATTGCATATATGCACCAGTTCTTTATCCACTCATCAGTCGATGGACATTTGGGCTCTTTCCATAATTTGGCTAATGTCGAAAATGCTGCTATAAAGATCAGGGTCCGTGCATCCCTTCGAATCAGTATTTTTGTATCCTTTGGGTAAATACCTAGTAGTACAACCACTGGGTCATTGGGTAGTTTTACTTTTAACTTTCTGAGGAACCTCCTTCCTGTTTTCCACAGTGTCTGCACTGTATTCCCACGAACAGTGCAAGAAGCTTCCTCTTTCTCTACATCTTTGCCAGCACCTATTGTTTCTTGTGTTGTTGATTTTACCCATTCTGACAGGTGTGAGGTGATAGCTCACTGTAGTTTTGATTTGCATTTCCCTGATGATCAGTGATGTTGAGCATCTTTTCATATGCCTGTTGCTATCTGTATGTCTTTTTTGGAAGAATGTCCATTCATGTCTTCTGCCCATTTTTTAACTGGATTATTTGTTTTTGGGGTATTGACTTTTATAAGTTCTTTATAGATTTTGGATCCTAACCCTTTATCAGATGTCATTTGCAAATATCTTCTCCCATTCCATAGGTTGCCTTTTCATTTTATTGATTGTTTCCTTCACTGTGCAGTAGCTTTTCATTTTGATGAAGTCCCAACAGTTTATTTTTGCTTTTGTTTCCCTTCTAGAAAGAAGTCACTACAGCTGATGTCAAAGAGGTTACTGCCCATGTTCTCCTCTAGGATTTTTATGGTTTCAAGTGTTACATTTAGGTTTTTAATCTATTTTGAATTTATTTCTGTGTGTGCTGTAAGAAAGTGGTCTAGTGTCATTCTTTTGTGTATTGCCATCCAGTTTTCCCCAGACCATTTTTTGAAGAGACTGTCTTTTTTCCATTGGGTATTCTTTCCTTGTTAAAGATTGTCGACCGTATTGTCGTGGGTTCATTCTGTGTTTTCTATTCTGTTCTACTGATCTATGTGTCTATTTTTATGCCAGTACCATACTGTCTTGATCATTACAGCTTTATAATATAACTTGAAGTTCAGAACTGTGATGCCTCCAGCTTTGTTTTTCTTTTTTAAGAAGCCTTTGCTATTTGGGGTCTTTCGTGGTTCCATACAATTTTTTTTAAGATCTTATTCATTTATTTGAGAGAGAGAGAGAGAGAGAGAGCAAGATGAGATGGGGGAAGGTCAGAGGGAGAAGCAGACCCCCTGATGAGCAGGGAGCCCAACACGGGACTCTATCCCGGGACTCCAGGATCATGACCTGAACTGAAGGCAGTCACTCAACCACCCAGGCACCTGGTTCTATACAAATTTTAGGACTGTTAGTTCTAGCCGTGTGAAAAATGCTATTGGTTTTTTCACAGGGATTGCATTAAATACATTGATTGCTTTGGGTAGTATACACACTTTAACAACTTCTTTTCCAACCCAGGACCATGAGATGTTCTTCCATTTCTTTGTGTCTTCCTCAATTTCTTTCATCAGTGTTTTATAACTTATCTTTCTGCTGCTTTATTACTGGTGTATAAAAATACAACAGATTTCTGTATATTGATTTTGTATCCTTCAACTTTACTGAATTCATTTATCAGTGCTAGAAGCTTTTTGGTAGAGTCTTTTGGGTTTTCTATATAGAGCATCATGTCATCTGCAAATTTTGAAAGTTCTACTTCTTCCTTGCCTATTTGAATGGCTTTTATTTCTTTTTGTTGTTCGACTGCTGTGGTTAGGACTTCCAGTACTATGTTAAATAGTAGTGGTAGAGTGGAAATCCCTGTCTTGTTCCTGACCATAGAGGAAAACCTCTCATCCCCCCCCCCCCCGTTGAGGATGATACTACCTGTGGGTTTTTCATAGATAGCCTTTATTAGGTTGAGGTACGTTCCCTCTAAACCTACTTTGTTGAGGGTTTTTATCATGCATGGATGTTGTATTTTGTCAAATGCTTTTTTCTGCATCTGTTGAAATTATGGTTCTTATCCTTCTTTTATTTATGTGATGTATCACATTGATTGATTTGAGAACGCTGAACCATCTGGCAGCCCAGGAATAAATCCCACTTGATCGTGGTGAATGATTTTTTTAAAATTTATTACTGAATTCAGTTTGCTAGTATTTTATTGAGAATTTTTGCATCCATGTTCATCAGGATATTGGGCTGTAGTTCTCTTTTTTCGTGGAGTCTTTATCTGGTTTTGGTATCAGGGTAATGCTGGCTTCATAAAATTAATTTAGAGGTTTTCCTTCCTTCCTTTTCTATTTTTTGGGGGTTAGTTTGAGAAGAATAGGTATTAACTCTTTTTTAAATGTTTGGTAGAATTCTCTTGTGAAGACATCTGGCCCTGGACTTTTGTTTTTTGGGAGCTTTTTGATTACTGATTCAATTTCTTTGCTGGTTATCAGTCTGTTCAAGTTTTCTATTTCTTCCTATTTCAGGTTTGGTAGTTTATATGTTTGAAGGAATTTATCCATTTCTACTAGCTTGTCTAATTTGTTGGCATATAGTTTTTTGTAATATTCTAATTGTTTGTATTTCTGTGGTGTTGGTTGTTATTTCTCCTCTCTCATTTGCGGTTTTATTTATTTGGGTCCCTTCTCTTTTCTTTTTGTTAAGTCTGGGTAGAGGTTTTTTTTTTTTTTTAATTTTTTTATTATTTGGCCCAGGGGTACAGGTCTGTGAATCATCAGGCTTACACCTTTCACAGCACTCACCATAGCACAAAACCTCCCCAATGTCCATAACCCATCCACCCTATCCCTACCCTCCCACCCCCCAGTAACCCTTAGTTTGCTTTGTGAGATTAAGAGTCTCTTACGGTTTGTCTCCTTCCCGATCCCATCTTGTTTCATTATTTTTCCCTCCCTACCCCCCCTAACCCCCCATCCTGCCCCTCAAGTTCCTCATATTAGAGAGATCACATGATAATTGTCTTTCTCTGAAGGACTTACTTCGCTCAGCATAATGCCCTCTAGTTCTACCCACCTCATTGCAAATGGTAAGATTTCGTTTCTTTTGATAGCTGCATAGTATTCCATTGTATATANGTATATATATATATATATATATATATATATATATATATATATATATATATATATATATATATATATATATATACCACATCTTCTTTATCCATTCATCTGTTGATGGACATCTAGGTTCTTTCCATAGTTTGGCTATTGTGGATATTGCTGTTATAAACATTCGGGTGCATGTGCTCCTGAGGATCACTACCTTTGTATCTTTAGGGTAAATACCTGGGTAGAGGTTTTATCAATTGTGTTAATTTTTTCAAAGAACCAGCTCCTGGTTTCACTAATCTGTTCTTTTGTTTTGTGCTTTGTTTTAGTTTCTATGTCATTTATTTCTGTTCTAATCTTTATTTTTAATTTTCTTCCTTTTGTTGGCTAAGGCTTCTTTTGTTCTTTTTCTAGCTCCTTTAAGTATGAAATCACCGAGGTTGTGTATTTGAGGTTTTTCTTGCTTTTTGAGGTAGGCCTGGATTGCTATCTACTTCTCTCAGCACCACTTTTGCCACATCCTAAGGTTCTGAACCATCAGATTTTCCTTTTCATTTCTTTCCATGTATTTTTAAATTTCTTCTTTGATTTCCTGGTTGATCCATTCACTGTTTAGTAGCATGTTGTATAACCTCCATGTATTTTTGGTCTTTCCAAATTTTTCTTGTGGTTGACTTCTAGTTTCATAGCCTTGTGGTCAGAAAAGGTGTATGGTATGATTTCAATTTTTTTTTGTATTTCTTGAGGCCTGTTTTGTGACATAATATGTGATCTATTCTGGAGCATGTTCCATGTGTATTTGAATAGAATGTGTATTTTACTGTTTTAGGATGGACTGTTTTGAATATATGTGTCAAGTCCATTTGATCCAGTGTGCTATTCAAAGCCATTGTTTCCTTGTTGATTTTCTGTTTAGATGATCTGTCCACTGATGTAAATGGGGAGTTAAAATCCCCTACTGTTATTGTGTTATTATCAATTGGTTTCTTTTTGTTTGTTATTGTCTTCTATACTTTGGTGCTCCCACGTTGGGTACCTAAATATTTACAATTGTTATTATCATCTTGTGGGGTTGTCCCCTTTATGATTATATAATACCCTTCATTGTGTCTTTTTACAGTCTTTGTTTTAAAGTGTAATTTGTCTGATAGAAGTATTGCTCTTCCAACTTTCTTTTGACCGCCATTTGCATGATAAATGTTTCTTCACCCACCTCACTTTCAATTTGCAGGTGTCCTTAGGTCTAAAAATAAGTCTCTTGCAGGTAGCATATAGATGGGTCTTGTTTTTTTCCTCCATTCTGACACTCTATGTCTTTTGATTGGAGTATTCAGTCCATTTACATTTAAGGTAATTATTGATAGATATGTATTTATTGCCATTTTACTTGATTTGTCATTGTTTCTGGAGATCTTCTCTGAACATTTCTTGTCTTTGTCAGTTTTGGTCTCTCCTTTGCACTTAAAGAGTCCCCTTTAAATTTCTTGTAGGGTCAATTTAGTGGTCGTGAACTTCTTCTTCTTCTTTTTTTTTTTTTAATTTGTCTTGGAAACTCTTGCTCACTCCTATTTTGAATGATAGACTTGCTGGAGTATTCTTGGCTACAAATTTTCCCATTCAGCACTTTGAATATATGTTGCCACTCCCTTCTGGCATTTCAAGTTTCTGTTGAGAAATGTCCAGCTAGCCTTATGGGTTTTCCTTTGTAAGTTAAGGACTTCTTTTGTCTTGCTGCTTCTAAGACTTTTTCTTTAATTTAATTACAGTATGTCTTGGTGTTGGCCTGCTTTGGGGTATTTTGATGAGAGTTCTCTGTTCCTTCTGAGTCTGGATGTCTGTTCCCTGCCCCAGATTAGGGAAGTTTTCTGCTATTACTTCTTGAAATACGTGTTCTGCTCCCTTTTTTTCCTTCTTCTTCAGGAATCCAGTAATACAAATGTTATTATGTTTGATGGTGTCACTGAATTCCCTACTGTCTACTGTCGTGTTCCACAATTCTTTCTCTTTTGGGTTCAGTTTCATTATTTTCAATTATTTTGTCTTCTATATCACTAATTCATTCCTGCTTCTTTAAGCCTACTGTTCATTGCATCAAGCCTATTTCCAATTTTTCATTTTTCATTCCTGATTCTTTTTTTAAACAATTTTATCTCTGTCGTAAGGGTCTCCCTGATGTCTTCTATTCTTTTCTCAAGTCCAGTGAGTATCATTATGATTATCGCTTTAAATTCTTCATCAGATATGTTACTTACACCTGTTTTGCTTAGATCCCTGGCTGTGGCCTTATCTTATTCTGTCATTTGGGATAAACTCCTCAGTCTTGGCATTTTGTCTAGGTCTCTGTGTTCTTCTCTGTGTTAGAAAAGCCAGTTATGTCTCCTGTTCCTGAATGTAATGGCCTTATGAAGAAGAGGTCATGTAGTGCCTAGGGCTTGGTGCTACAGAGAGTATCTCTGGTGTTGTATCCAAGTTGAAAGTTAGATTGATACAGGTTATTTCAAGCCATATGTAAGAATTCAGAGGTTTTTAAAATAAGTAACAAAAAATTAAAATGTATTTCAGAAAAAATGATGTTGCTCTTTTAAAGCGATCAATTGACATTAAATTGTAAAGTTTGTCAGTGAAAGTAATGACTTCATTTCAAAGATTTTAAGTTGGGAATTTGGGGCAGAACTATGTTTTTAACATTTAATACTAATTTCCTTAATATTACATAATTCTCAATTGTGCATAAATTCATATATTTTAATGAGTCTTTTTCTAAATAAAAATTACCCATTACTCTTCATAGAACTAGATATTTATTTAAATCCAGAGACCATCGTATATCTTTGATAATGTTTTAACCAATACCTATTATTAAGAAAATGGAAAATTCTGTACAATTAAACAATAATCCAAGGTTCATTCTCAATAGTTAACTTCCTTTTGAGATAGAACGAATAATGATTCTGACTAATATTTCCCTATTAATGCGACTTATCTTATCTCTAAAAGATACTTTCTAGAGGCACAAAATTTTATCAACTATGAATGGTTATTGGTTAATAATGACAATACTAAGAGTTTTATCAGATGCAATTTGGGGTATGATTTCTAAAGCAAAAATTAATATAAAAATAAACCATTCTATATTAATTTTATATTAATTTTATTTCCAAAAATGTCAATAATAAATGTCAGTATTATTATTTTGAAGGAAATGTTTTAAAGGTCACTTTATCTTCATATAGTTGTATAACTTCAGAGTTTACTGACATCGAAAAGACTTTGATTCATTCTTGACAAATCCTGTTAATGTGCCTTTCTATACAGGATGTACAGATTATGTGACCACTGGATTACATTCTAAAATTAATAGTAACATTATTAATTATGAATTAGAACATTTTATTTTATTTTATTTTTTAAAGATTTTATTTATTTATTTCACAGAGGGAGAGAGATCACAAGGAGGCAGAGAGGCAGGCAGAGGGAGAGGGGGAAGCAGGCTCCCCGCTGAGCAGGGAGCCCGATGTGGGCCTCGATCCCAGGACCCTGAGATCATGACCTGAGCCGAAAGCAGAGGCTTTAACCCACTGAGCCACCCAGGCGCCCTGAATTAGAACATTTTAAAAATGTGCTTTAGCTTTCTGTTTTATGGTGAAAACTGTTTGGAAAATAGAACCAAATTTCAAATAGTCAATCACAAATACACAACTTCTATTGAGTTTTGGTGTATCAGTAAAGCATGGGGAGATTTGCAGAGCACTGTAATCTACTTTTAAAAGATGTCACCGTTACTGTACTTATTTGTCAAAATAAAGATTCTCACATACAAAAAAAAGGTCATTGCAATTAAAAAGGTCCAAATCAGCATCTAAAAAGATTTTATCAAAATTACTTTAAAAGGTAGTTTTGAAAATGGGGGTATAGCCTCCTGCAAGAAAAAACCATCACCCAAGAGCTTTCAAACATTATAAGTATGGATTTCATATAATATTAAGAAAGATAGTTTTTTATTCCAATATGATTTATATCCTTAACTTTTAAAGTACATTGAAGGCTTAATTAAGTAGGAATTTAACAGGCTCTCATGTCTTAGATATTGTTCTAGAATAAGTAGACCAGTAAATTCAACTTTAATTATAATAAGGAGAGGATGTTCCAGGACTGCTTTATTGTTTTTTAAAAAGCACATCTAATTTAATTATATTAAAATGTCCCATTTATTATAATCTTAATTATACCTTTGTTCATTCATTTAGAAAATATTTATTGAACAACTACTATGTGTCCAGCACAAATTAAGCATTCTTCAGACATGGCCTTGGTGTCAAAGAGTTTATGTATTTTGTTAAGGAGACAAGATACATAGATATGGATGGTTTATAAAGGGCAGTATTAAGAGTCAAATGAATGAGAGCAATATCCAATACAGAGGACGCTTGACAAGGGGAGGATGTCATCCAGATGAAATGGTCAGTATTCATAAAAATTATGAGTCTCAAGCTGGGATACAGGGGTGGGGATGAAAACAAAATATATCCCATGTTGGGAATTAGCATATTCAAACTTCCTGAAGCAAGTTTTATTTTAGTAGAATTGAACACATTATTAAAAAGTTTGAAATTAATCTATAAATATGTTGGAGGTTTTCAGATTTTTTAAAAGATTTATTTATTTATTTGGGGGGGGTTGGAGCAGAGAGAGAGAGAGAGAGAGAGAGAGAGAGAGAGAGAGAATCTCATCCAGACTTCTTGCTGAGCATGGAGCTCAAAGAGGGTCTCAATCTTACAACCCTGAGATCAGGACCTGAGCTGAAATCAAGAGTAGGTTGCTTAACCAACTGAGCCACCCAGGTGCCCTAGTTTTCAGATTTTTGAATGAAGTGTTTAATATCTCGAAAATAATAGTTTACAATGATACAGGCAATATGAAAGACTGGAGACTAGGAACCCAACCAAAGCAAAAACCAGATAAGCTGCACAATAACTCAATTCTGAGGGAACGAAGTGTGTGGTAGTGGAAAGAGAAAACACAGGACAGAAGTATAGATATTCTGATAGAAAATTTAGCCTGGTGATGTTTCTTTAAGGGGGTGGGGTAAGTGTGAAAGAAATATAGGATGATTTCATGCCAGCCTGATTGAGTGGAAAATTTATGGGAGACAGGTAAGGAAAAATAGGAACTAATTTGGGGGAGAAGATGATGTAATATATTCAAAGTTTCCATTTAGCCTACGGAATGCAATTTCTTTCTTTTTTTTTTTTTTTAAGATTTTATTTATTCATTTGACACAGAGAGAGAGATTACAAGTAGGCAGAGAGGCAGGCAGAGAGAGAGGAGGAAGCAGGCTCCCTGCCGAGCAGAGAGCCCAATGTGGGCCTCGATCCCAGGACCCTGGGATCATGACCTGAGCCGAAGGCAGCGGATTTAACCCACTGAGCCACCCAGGTGCCCCGGAATGCAATTTTTTTTTTTTAAGATTTTATTTATTTATTTGACAGATAGAGAGAGATCACAAGCAGGCAGAGAGGCAGGCAAAGAGAGAGGAGGAAGCAGGCTCCCCGCCGAGCAGGGAGCCCGATGCAGGCCTCGATCCCAGGACCCTGTGATCATGACCTGAGCCGAAGGCAGAGGCTTTAACCCACTGAGCCACCCAGGCGCCCCGGAATGCAATTTCTAAAGGATTCTGTGATCTTAGGAGTCACCTGAAATTTGTACAATGGAGCAAATTTTATAAAATCATGGGGAGGGGAAAAAGTTGAAGGGAAAACTCTTGGCAAGAAATTTCAGCCTTGAAATGGTAAAATTCTCTTCTATCATAAATTTTACAAATATTACCTGTGAGAGGCAGCATTAAAGCTATGTCTACATTGATTTGCCTATTATTGCCTATTGATTAACCAATAGTCAAGTTATCTGTTCTTTTTTTTCTTTAACTTTTTTCATAAATTGATGTTTTAACTTCATGTGCCAAATCAATCACGTATGCTAGTGCAGTGTAAAGAAAGACTAAAAATTTTGTATGTGCTTATTCTATACAGTAAGGTAAGAGTAGGTGATATAGAGAGCAAAGAGACAACATACTTTTTGGAAAGATTAAAATGAGAAAGAAATAAACCTCTGAAAATGTTTTATATTCTTCTATTTCATCACAATCAAAACATGCTTTTTTCTCTTATGTTTGTATTTTCCAAAATATATAGAATAGCATGCAGCTTTAATGTTGAGCCCGGAAAGATTAGATTGATAAGAAAAATTTTTGTGGGAAGAGTGATCAATGTTCTATACATGTCCTAGAACCTCAAATTTCCTTCAGCAGAAAACCAGAATCTGGCCTAACTGAGCAAGGTGCCACTTTTACATTTTAAAAAGTACACAAAAATATAGCATTACAATTTTGAAAAATAAATTCTAATCACAATTTTTACTAGCCTCCATCACATGGAGACGATTCACATGTTAACATTTCTCAAAGAATGGAGTAGGACTTCTGGGCTAACTGCCAACGCCTATTAGAGTGATTTTCTCTTCAATCACTAGTTCAAGCATGCATGATATCGCAATGCATAAATAGTAGCACAACAAGTAGGAAATTCAAGACAATCCCTCCCTCTTGATCCTCCTGTTATATTGCGTACTAATGGGATTTAATTTCTAGAGTACTGCATGTAGTTCTGGGACTCTGCCAACTAGGAGTCATAAATGTGATGAGGAAAGGAGAGCAATCAATACCGAGTAAGGTAAAAATCAGAGCCTATGCCAGAGTGACTACTCTTTTGGAACAGGTCTGGAACATTTTCAAGATTAAATATCAGTAATAACAGAAAACTTCTCAGATAAGGGGGCTAACAAGGATACAGCCCAAGTCTTACTACCTAGGGGGTTATAACTTCTAAACATACTGTTTCGATACATGCAATTTTTATCTGAGAGGAATTGCAAAGAATATTCCTAGTTCGAATTAACCTGAACTAAGGAGTCAGGTACTCTGGGGGATTGCTTGGAGACGGCTTGAACTTTGCTTTAATACGGGCAGAGAAGGGGTGCCTGGGTGGCCCAGTGAGTTAAGCCTCTGCCTTAGGCTCAGGTCATGATCCCAGGGTCCTGGGATTGAGCCCCGCATCTCTGCTCAGCAGAGAGCCTGCTTCCCCCTGTCCCTCTGCCCGCCTCTCTGCGTATTTGTGATCTCTGTCTCTCTGGCAAATAAATAAATAAATAAATAAATAAATAAATAAATAAATAAAATCTTAAAAAAATCTTAAAAAAAAATACAGGCAGGGAAGATGGATTCTAACTGCAGAGGCAGGAGAGAATACTGATGTCACAGAATACATTAATGTCACATCTTTTCTCACTTCTGATTCTTTAGGAAGATACCTGTTGCTCTTCTGAGTGGAGAATCTTTATTTGTCCCACTCCTCTAGCAGAGGCCTTTTTTTTTTTTAAACATTTTATTTATTCATCTGACAGAGAGATTTCACAAGTAGTAAGAGAGGCAGGCAGAGGGAGAGGGGGAAGCAGGCTCCCTGCTGAGCAGAGTCCAAGGTGGAGCTTGATCCCAGGACCCTGAGATCATGACCTGAGCCGAAGGCAGAGGCCTAACCCACTGAGCCACCCAGGTGCTCCTAGCAGAGGCTTTTTTAATCTATCATACTTTGGAACACTTGGTAATTTCTTGGCTTGTCTTTGTAATTCTGCACTGATGCATACATCTCCTAGACTCTGACTATTTATTGTGACCCAATATTTATTATAGTTAAGACTGGCTACAGAGGATTAGATACCGTCAATACTTCTTAGATCTGGTTAGGTTACAAACAGAGATTTAAAGGTCTCTGAGCTTTTGAAAAATTGCAAAAAAAATACAGCTAAATGATTTCTTTGCAATTGTTTCTAAAATGACTTTAAAATAGGGGTACAAATCTCTTAAACTATGCATACAATGGGGAGGGGAGGTGGTGGAAAGCTTATCTATAAAACTTCACGAAAAAGGTGGGGATTGTAATTATATATCTGTGCAATGACTAAGGTTAGTATCCTATTTCAAACTTATTAAATTAATCTATAGAAACATATCCTCAGAGTCGGAAAGAAAATTAGATAGTGAATAAAAGGGTTTTTCTGACAACACTTAGAGATTCATCCACAAGATATGAAATGCTTTTGTGTTAAGTTTTAGTTTTCATTATTAGATCAGGTGAAATTAATTTTCAACCACCATCACTATCTAGAGCTAGAGAATACTGGGAGTTAAGGGTTTTACCCACATCTTTGTATTTACTTGGAGACTGACTAATGTGTACAGTGATTCTCCAATGGTCACTGTCAACTTTCTGGAGCAATTTCTCATATGTGGACCTCTATGGCTCTGAGTATCAAAAAGATCATCATAATCAGCATGTTTCCAAGTACTGCCAAAAAGTGATTACATCTACATATATATGTATGCTTATTATTATATAAATATGCAGAGTATATATCATATATACTACAAACATTTTGACTTAAAACCACCTTAGGAAATAAATAGAAGTATATAAGGAGCTATGTAGCAAAAATATGGGAGATAAATGGAATAGTAAATAACAATGTAGGTTTTGAGGTCAAAATGCTTGGATTTGAATCTTTGCTTTACCACTTAGAATGTGCTATCTTCCTACCACTTAGGAAGATTAATCACTCAGCTGTCCCAATTTTCTCATCTACAAATTAGGGAACATACCCACAATTACCCTCCAGGTTGTTGTGAGCATTAATTGAAATAATACATTAAAAATACTTAGAACATGTCCTGGAGTAAAGTAAAAAGTCAGTAAATGTTGTAAGATGATGATGAGAATGATGTAGAAGAGGAGGGGGGGAAACATGAAACAATGGTCAACTTGGCAAGAGTTCAAATGGGAGCTCATTATTTTGAGGCAGGCAATGATAGAAATATAAAAACAAACCTTTAAAAAAATTTTTTTGGCTATCAACCTTTTCCAGCTCTCCTGAATTCAAGTTTAGGGAAGGCATGCAACTTGGTGTTAAAGTGACCAAGATTCTCTCAAATGTCACTTTTTTATTTACTGCTCACTGAAGTCCAAAATTTAAGAAGAGGAAATTATTCCTATGACAAACACTAGAGAAAGAAGTAGATTTGGTTCTAATTTGAATATGAAATAACTGAGGGTAAATGAGAGAATTAAGTAATATTCAGAACAATCCAAATATCGTGGCTGAAAAATAAGCACAAACCCATTAGGCAGAGAGATGGTCTAATGTGAACAAGGGACAGGCTCTTAGACAACTCATGAGTTAACAATTAGTGAATTACTGTGGGAACCCACAGTAGAACAATTGTGGCGACATTTTTATTTCTGATCTTCCTACAAAAATTTTCTATATCGATTTGTTTCTGAGTAAATCATAAGGTAACAATTTTTAAAATCTGACTTATATGGTCTCCCATCTAAAATTTTTTAATTAATTTACTGTTCATCATATCTCAGTGTGTAGAAAACAGAATTTAATTTTTTAAAAATTTCTCTACCCATAAACCCATATTTCCAAAATTGCTTCCAGGTACAGGAATGCCTACCAGCTAGGACTCCTCTGTTTGGGGGGGGGGGAAAGCGTAATTTTCACTGTTAAAATCTTATCATGTTTCCTGTGAGATTTTTCTGGGCAAATCTATTGGTATACACTGTTGATTTCAGACCGCAAGGATCCTTCTTAAGTACTATTTGCAGTGATGTCCAGGACTCATAGATCTTTACAAATAGCCTACTTTTATAAAATCCAATTGTATTTTCAAAGAGATAAAAATCTACCTACCATTGGCAGGTAGGGGAACAATACTGGAAAGTTGGTTAGGGAAGGAATAAGCCCATGTTTACAAAAGAAAAATGTTTAATTGGTGTCTTCTTTTCTGTTTTATTTCACTTAGACAAAAAGAGAAGCCTTATTATTTATGATACATTTTAAACTAGTTACCATAACATACAAAACAGCAAAACATGGCTAAACAGTACTTTAGGGACTGGTTTGTTCCCCTAAAAGACAATTTATAAATTTTTATTTGAGGATATAGATATATTAATCTTCTATTTTTATATAATGTGATATGGAAGCACAATGTTTTATAAAATACAGCTTAATTGTGTAAAAGGAGGAAGGGGGAAATAAAGCCAAGCCACCAACATACCACACTGAAAGCAGTGATGTGTGGGTTCATTTACAAAGACAAGAGAAGACAGGAAGACAGATCTATAAAGGTCCATATGCCTTTCTATTGACCTATCAAAGTTGGACCCAGAGTTATCACCACTATTCACACTTTACTTCTTTTGGCCACACCTAGCAGGACTCTACTGTGTCAGGTCTGAATGCAAGGAGTAACTCTACAGAAAGTACTAAGAAGACAGAGCACAAGGTTCAGAGTCATGCCAACTTAAAACCTCAGATCTATCAGTGACCTGAGTTCAGTCTCACCTTCCCCAGGAAAATCATAAGAAAGATAAGTCAGATCCAGTCCTTTGATTCTTAACAATGTCAACTTTTCCATGTGATCATAATAATCAATTTTTCATCCCTCATTCATAGACTTATTTAAATTCCTTTTGAACCTATTATTAAATTGGGCCATAATCCTAAATAAGTTTTATAATTGTACTACCTAGGAATAATAAAGATTTTTTATTTATTTGGCCCTAAAGGAGACCCAAGAGGCCCAAAAAAGGTTGAGATATTATGAAATTTGGTGACATGCCCAAACAACAAACTCATACGGTTCATTATGATAGGCTATGCTAGTATGTCCTTGGGTCAAGATCCTTTATAGAAGTCTCTCTAACATCTTAATAACTTTAGCTACTTTTCCTTAGAAGCTCTTCATTCTAAAAAGGGTATTTCCTTCTTGAGGTCTGGCAACTGCAATATCTCATAAATGTCTGGGTATAAATATACTGTGGTTTTAGGACTCGGGATACCTGTTTCCCTTAGAGCCCTTCCTGTGGAGGCCCAGCAGATTTTCAGAAGTACTCTGAGCCAGTATCTTTCAGAAAATGACTGGTACATTATCTTCTATCTTAAATAAGTTAAGCAGATACAACTTTCTTCCCCCCCAGCCTGTACCTGTCTATGCCTGTTTTAAGCACATTTATTGTTTTTATCCCATAAACATTTTTCTGACATTATTTCTGTATGTTTAGTTTTTTTTTCCTAAGAGGAGCTCATGGCAATATATCTCCATATTCTGTGATAAGATACAGTTCAGATCTTTTAAAAATGTACTTGTCATAAAGTACTAGAAGAATAGCTAAGGAAAAATCTACAGCCCTTTATTATTAGTAATAAGAAATGTTAAATGCTGAGCAACACTCTGGTATATGTTCAAAAACAAACAAAAAATACTTCACTTCCCCAATAATCCTGGAGCAGAACTGGTTATGAGCTACAATCGTTAAGTTAGTTAAGAAGTTTTGTGGTTCGATTTTTTTAAATATATTTTAACTACAATGAAGATATATGTTTTGAGCCACGTCTTTTAACCTCACCAGGTCTCAGTTTTCTTATTTAAAAATTAAGGGGATTTAGCTAGGTATTTTTAAGTTCCTTTGGAACAGATGCTTCTAATCTGATTTTTCAATCTCTTTTTTTCTTCTAAATCTCTTCTTTTGAAAATTGCTCGAATATCAAAAATGTTTTCAAATATTAATGGGAAAGTATTCCTGCTATTTTAAGCAGTCATAATAATCTCTACACAACTTTTAAATATTCCTAAAGTATCTTATTTTTAAGGCATGAAGACAGACATTTCTCTTCAAATTCCAGGGGATAATGAAAAACAAACAAACAAAAAACATTACTTCATTTAATTCCTCTTACAGTCATAAGAAGTATTACTTATCATAAGAAGAATTCTAACCAAGCACAGCTGACCACAGAGCCATACCAAGGGGCAGAACAGAATATATGTACACAGAACTCCCATTCTTTTACTTTTATGCAGCCTTGAATGTTTTCACATGAAAAATGACCTAAAACTTGATCCATAAACCTGGAACCGTGATGTCACAAACTGTTCAGATAATGTGGAGGACTTCATTAAAATTTAAAGATTGAAGACTGTCAAACTGTTTGTAACCTCTGAACTGCAAAATTTATGCATATACATGGACAAATAACAGACACATTCATAAATATTAAAAATAAATATATGATGTATTATACATGACTTGAACATTGATTTTTAGGGATCTGTAAGTATTTGGTAAATGAGTAAGTGAATGAATAAGTGGATGGAGGACGGATGGATGCATGTTTTATGGTGGTCTGAAAGTCTTGCCTTAGATCTGTAGAGAAAAAATAGCTTTCATAGTCATTTTGTTGGGCTCATACAAGCAGGACTCACTTCCTCTGTCTCTGCTGATTCTGAAAGGTTATATTTTCGCCTTTACCATAATTCTTTTTAGAGTAAGAACCCAAGTCACCTCACCAATGACTTATCCATATGCCCATAAAACAACTGAAAAATAGTAGTGTGGGAAACAGACTACCAGAGCAAAGCAAGAGATGCCACTTTGGAAGAGATATCAAAATATATGAGACTGATGGGCAAAAAGCCTCGAGCAATGACATTCTGTGGATAAAGAACAGAGCTGGTTGTTGAATAACTTGCATAGACTGGAAAACTCCCTGAAAATTTAATTGTAAAGGTTTGTCAGCAGCAAGGCCTATAGTGGTTTATAACAAATCTTTTGGTAAAAATTCCCTAACCAACAAACCCTAAATCTTATATATTGTTACTGATCATCTGCTATTTTCTAGGATTTTCAATTGGGTTGAAGTGTAAGCTTTAGTTTATTTGAAATCAATAAAAATAAATCAGAGTCTGAGTTTAGCTATAACTGGTTTACGATGAGAAGAACTGCCCTGTGAGAGACAGGGCATTTCTTATGCTACACGTATAGAGAATTTATACAGGTCTCATATTAAGCCATAGAAAAGTTTTTCTAATAAAATTCATTTTGGTGATGCGTGTGGCCTCTCAATGAACATTTGTATTAGCCACACATGCGGCTGTAATTAGCTGAATGAGACAGGAGCCATAAATAGTGTAGATTTGAGCATTTTATAAATAATTCTGAGAAGCCCTGCCACATTTTTTGGACTTTGTTTAAATTTATTTGGTAACCAACACACTGGAATGTGTTGTTCTGTTATTGTGGGATCCATCACATGTACGGATGCGTTGCACAGTGCCACTATGACGTGTCACATATGCCATGACTCAATCCCTCAATCAGAAAGAAGAAGTTTATGCATGTGCTTAAGAGAGGTTTACTTCTAAAATGGGTGGTGAAAATGTACAGGATCCATGGCTCCTCAAGCAGAACACTGCAGGTCTGCCAGGATGCAGACAGAGCTATGGATGTGGCTTCAGGGAAAAGAAGAGCCACTGTTTGGGGCGGGGTGTGGGGGTGTTCCTGGGAATGTTGGGTGTTTGGGATATGCTATTAGGTATTGTTTAATCATGCATAATTACTGTTATAGACTTAAAATTGAAATAAAATTATTGGATCTGGGAGGTGTTTTTGACTTAGACCTACAGTTCTGGCTGAGATGGTGTCAGAACTGTGCGGAGAAAGACTTGGCAGCATCTATCACATGAATCCCAGATGCTACCATGGTGGTGGTTCTTGTGGTTTGGAGTCATTTCAGTGTATGCAAGGGAGGGCTCCCTCTCTGGCAAATGATGCGGAAAGGGAGGGCAATAAAACTGTCTGCATTCATTCTGGGTACAGATAAGAGGCATTTCTTTACAAGAAGCTTTTTAAGGTTGTGGGCCTTTTCATTCTAGGAGAATTTAAGTTTAACTAAACATTTAACTAGATTTTTGAGTATACCAGTTACACTAGTGTCACCTATCTTAGACTAAGATAGCTCTTAATAAGTAGACCCCTGATTCCCTCTCAGTGTGGCGCCTATAGCCCTGCTCAGGGTCACTTCCTTAGACTTTTGTGTCTATGTTTTTACCTCTGCTCTGGCACCAAGGGTTTTGGGAGTGAATCTCCCCTCTGTTTGGATCAAGTAATGGCAGGAATTGGATATTTAATTTTGCAACCCAGTATCTATCTAGTCAAAACCTAAGTAGAAATCTTTTTGAATTCTGCATCACTGAGACCTCAGTTTGAATCCCTGCTTCATGTTTAGCAACTGTAAATAAATTTAGAGACCTACCTAGTGTCTCGATCGATCCAAGCTTGGGTTTTGTGGGGTTGACATGAAGATGAAATATAACATGAATATAAAGCACATAGCATAATGCCTGGCATTGAGAGTGACAGTTTTCTTTGTTTACCTCTCTATGTTCTTCTACTGTTCTATTCCTAAGTGTTGAGAATCCCTATGGAGGCTTATATGACATCTTTCCCTCTATACACACATCCACCCACCCGCTCACTCCCCTACACACGCATGCACGCGTGCATCTTTTTTTTTGGCAACTCTACCATTGGTACTTTAAGAGAGAGCATTAGATACTAGAGAATTAGAAAAAGGGAAACCTTACCTAAGCAAACTTTGATGAGAAGTCCCAGTATTAATCTATGAATGTAGTTTTATCATTTCAAACTCCCATTAGCCAGTAAAGATTTATTTTTTCCCACAAATTTACCTCATATGATATGTTGAATATGTAGTTATTTACTATGCTATTTCTTTAATATATTTAACAACTTCTTTGTCAAGTTCTTTTAGCTTTTTCGACTTTGTCAGTTCAAGGGGCCTCATCTATCCTAACACGCCATGCATATAACATAAAGAAGCCAAGACTACACTACTCATTAACTGTTTCAGCAAATGATATACCAAACAGCAGGGTAGTCACTGGGTATTATACAGATAAGAAAACCTGTTCACCATTCGAACAGCACATGGCTTTGACATACAATAAACTAATTACAAGTTAGGATATAATAAGTCCTAAGGAAAGGAGCAAGCAATTGTTGTAGGACCACAATAAGACCAGCAATAACTTCTAGTGGGAAATGAAAAGGGGACATCAAGAATCTTTTCATAAGGAGGGTAACGTTGACAAGGATTTTAAAATATTTATAAGTGAGATTTTTTGATAGCTTAAGACGTGTAAGACTTCTTAAGAACATAGTGAAGGATATCAACCTTTTCCTTCCATGGAGGGACAGAAATAGGTGGGGGGAATAGGAGGTAAGATTAACTGGAAGTTTGACAGAGTTTGTATGTTGGGGAAAGATAATAAAATGCCTTATGAATGGTGAAAAAAAATCTAATCTCATACCTTCTTATGAGAAGAAAAGTGCCATAATCAGCTTGATCAAACAACAAGAGATCAAAACTCTGGTAGCCTGTGAAGAACAGAGCCACTCATTCATCCATCTACTCATGCAAAAATAGAGATCCAACAACTACTATGTGCCAAGAACTGGGCCAGGTTTTGGAATACAATGAACAACAAGGTAGTCTTGATCTCAAAGACAGGGATTAATCAAATAAACATACAAATAATGTATAACTAGAAACAGTGATAAGGGCCATGAAATATCTTTACAAAGAGTCTCCATTTGGTTTAGAGTATTAAGGAGAGCTCCCAAAGGAAGGGATGCTTTAAGCTAACATCTGAAAGGCGGATAGGAATTAGCCTCGTATATGTTTGTGCGTATCTGGGAGGGTGGTTGGGGGAGGGGCAGGAAGGAACCATTCTAACCATTTTCTTGCACAGGAAAGAATGGTACAAGAAAGAAATTGGAAGGCAAGATGGAGCTAAGAGAGCAACAGCGAGGGAGGGTGACACTAGAGTGGAGACAGAGTGAGGGAGAGCCAAAAAATAATTTTGTGTTTGTTTTTAACATTTTAAAAAGTAATCAAAAATTTATTTTACCTATAAGGCAGTTAGTTCATAACATGGTCCCTACATTCGACATTGTGTAGAAATTTTCTACAATTTAACTATAAACTCCTTTCAGCGAAGGATTATCTATAGTAAATTCATACTCCCTAATAAATATGGTGCAATGGTTGTAAGTGTGTTGTGATAAGGACAGCAAAACTTTGCTTTCAAAACAGAAAAAGTTTGGGCACCTGGGTGGCTCAGTTGGTTAAGTGACTGCCTTTGGCTTAGGTCCTGGAGCCCAGGAATTGAGTCCCACATCAGGCTCCCAGCTCCATGGGGAGTCTGCTTCTCCCTCTGACCTTCTCCCCCCTCATGCTCTTTCCCACTCTCTCAAATAAATAAATAAAATCTTAAAAAAAAAAAAGAAAAAGTTTGAAGAGCTTCATGTTTTAGTATCTCAAAATATCAAAGACAATTCATAGCCATCATACCTTTCACATTATAATTACTTTCAGTATTTCAATGCTCTTTATATTTCATAAAATTATTATAATTATTACAACTACATAAAATCTTTTCCTTTGACAAATTATGGCATCAGAAGGGAAGGAAGGAAGGAAGGAAGGAAGGAAGGAAGGAAGGAAGGAAGGAAGGAAAGAAGGGGAAAGGAAAAGAAAAAGGGGAAAGGAAGGAAGAAAGAGTTATAGTCATTCCAGTTCCACACTTTTGAAACCTTCATTGCATCCTAATGAACAATATCTGCTTCCTTTTTATCACCACTTCATCAACATGCCAATTTGTAAAAATAAGTTGAGATTAAAGTCTTCTGATAAAGACAGAGCTTAAACTTTATAATCATGGATGTTTCCTACATTCCTATGCATGGCAAATAAAATAAAGTTTTTGCTTTGTTTTTTAAATACCTTTCTAAAACTTACCACTATGTGAAGTTTGCCATCAGTGAGCTTTGAGGTGACCACAGAGTCAAGAATAAGGTGAGCTGCTCAGAAAGTCCAGAAAGCACTGAATCAAAAAAGACAATTTTTCCTTTCTTGTTTTATCAGCTAGTTAGCTTTACTCCTTTAATCAAATATATTCTGGTGGAATACTGCATATGATATAGTATGTTCTACCATACTGACCTTTTTCACTTTTGAAATTTGGCTGATAGCTTCAAAATATATAAACACTCATTTGTATAGGGACTGATGGAAGAGGGAAGACATAGGGGCAGCTCTGGTTCTCTGAGCCTTATACTCAGGACATTTGAGTGTGGAACAGAAGCAGGTCAGAGGGCATGACAGCACCACAGGGAGAAGATACGAAGAGAAACACAGTCATTCCAGCTGCTAAAGAGAAGCCAGTTGAATACTGGGGATGTATTAGAGCATGATTAAGAATTCTTATGTGCAAAATCTAAAAGCAAAACGAACAATCTTCAAAGTATTTAGTCTTCATTAACTACAGTCTTTCTTATGTAAGCAAAATATTTATTTTATTTTANAAGCAGGTCAGAGGGCATGACAGCACCACAGGGAGAAGATACGAAGAGAAACACAGTCATTCCAGCTGCTAAAGAGAAGCCAGTTGAATACTGGGGATGTATTAGAGCATGATTAAGAATTCTTATGTGCAAAATCTAAAAGCAAAACGAACAATCTTCAAAGTATTTAGTCTTCATTAACTACAGTCTTTCTTATGTAAGCAAAATATTTATTAAGCATTTATTACATCTCAAAATTTGTGTCAACTGAAGAGAACTGAAAGAGGAAAAATTTGGTGTCTTCAAAAAGCTCAGAGTAGTCTGAGAGGGACAGACATATTAAAAGATAACTTTAATACAGTGTAACATGCATTCATAGTGTTTTTGTGGAAGCAAAGAAGAATGAGACCTAGCTTTGTTGGTGAGAATTGCATGGAATTCTTTCTGAAAGAGAAAAATTTAAATTTAAATTGAGATTTAAGTCAAGTGAGGAGAGGTTATTCCAGGTAGGGGACGGCAGGAGCAAAGGCAAGGAGTAGCACATAGTGTGGGGAACTATAAACAGGATGGCTGGAGATGAAGTTCAGAGTCAGGGAGCTTGACCACACTGGCTGGGTTGAGTAACCTGGCAATAAGGGATGCCATGTTAAATAGTTTGGGTCATATCCTGAAGATAACAGTGAGGGTTTTCTTTTTTCCCCTCTTTTGTTCTGTTTTATTTATTAAAGTGTAGTTGACAAACAATATTGTATTAGTTTCAGGTGTATGACATAGTGATTCCACAATTACATACCTTACAAAATGCTCACCATGATAAGTGAAGTTACCATCTGTCACCATACAAAGCTATTCCAATATTATTGACTATATTCCTTATGCCTTACTTTTCATTCCTATGACTCATTTATAATTGAAAGTCTGTACCTCTTAATCTCCTTCACCTATGTTGCTTGGCCCTTACTCCCGAAGGTTTCCTTAAGCAAGGAAGTGGTGTGAACAGGACTGTGTGTGTATGATTGTAATTATATGGATATAAATTTGATGGGACCAAAAATGGAAGCAGTGCAACCAGTTATGAAACAACTGCAATGGTTGAGGTGAGACATAACAAAGGTTCAAACTATCAGACTGGTGGTTCCTATATACTGAATTTGGTGCTGGATTGGATGGGTTTGGGCAATCAGAGAAATGGTCATCAAAGATGACTCCTAGGTTTCTAGAACTTAGAGGATTTTAAGGGAAAAACAATTTTGGGGAAACATAAAATGCTCAATTTGATAAATGATCCACTAAAGTGCCTATTACCATTAAGGGAAGATGTCCTATAAACAGCTATAATTAAACTAGAATGAAGCTTTGTGGAGAGATCACAACTTGGAAATAGAAAAGTCTGGGTCACTGACTCATGTACAAGAGGTAGCTGACACTTGGAGGGTGAATGAAATGACCTGTGGATATGCTCTGGATTGCAGAGAAAGAGCAGCAGACTGAGGACGGTGCTCTGAGGAGGACAGCATTTAATGGATGGGCAGAAAAACAGGAGCCTCTAAAGGACACAGAAAACAAATGGCCTGAGGCATATGAAGAGCACCAGGAGACGAAGTGTTTTGCAAACCAAGAGTGGAGGGATCCAAGATGGGCTCTCCAAAACAGACTCACTCCAAAAGTTAATGCTTTCTAACACCTTATTGTTACTGCTTTTTAAAAATGACAATGATAATAATACACAAATATCTTCTGTTCACAAATTCCTTTCAATTCTTCTAATTTTCAATTTTTTCACTTTCTGATTCCCATACTCCTCAGTATGTGCCATTGTATGTGCTATTGAGGGGTACAGAACATGATTACCCATCTTTAACAACAGAGCAAGTAAACAACAGCAAAGAAGGTGGTAAGGAGGAGGGGGATATAAATGAGAGCTTTAACCCTTTTCAGTCGAAGTATCTCTAAATGATATGTGGAAAGTAAACCATGTTTGGATTTTGTTCCCTTTACTTCAAGTTTGATTATTCAGTTCATGGCCTATCCTCACTCCTCACTTTTGTTTCCTTCTGATGCTCACTTTAAGCAATTTTGGAGTTTGTTGGCACTTCTTTAGGGGCAAGTCAGAATAAAAAATAAATTCAATTCAAGCAATATACTTATGTAAATGGTGCTTATATTTTTATATGAAAACTCAAAGCCAGATATTCAAAATGAGTATCATGTTTGTTTTGACTACCGACCCAAAGCAGACCACCACCACTACTCCTTCTAGTAGTAGCCAAGCATAACAAGAAACATAAGCAACCAAAAAACCACACATAAAACAAATCCTAAGGAATGTATGCAGAAGCTAAATAAACAGTGGAGGTCACCAAACACATGCACTGTCAGGAAGAGGGGAAAGAAATCTATGGAAAAAGAGAAACCACCTGCCAATTTCAAATAATTCAACTCCAAGAACTGACTGTGGTGAGCCTACTTGCTGATCCTAGACAGTCACCACTCAGACTTTCTGTGCTTTGAACACTAGCAATAACAATATCAAATTTCATGCAGTGCAGAGCTTACCACACAGGTGTTGTAATCACAATTTCAGTTTTGTAAGTGTCCTTGCCCTATTTCAAAAAGAGTGAGCTGTTTGTGATGTTCTGAATTGAGGAACAATGAAAAAGAAAACCTTAAGCTTGAGTCTTAGTGCAATTCATGTCAATATGTCTATTGTTTCTGTCGAATTACATTTGAAATCTACAGTAACTCATAATCTAGCAACTATCCCTATAACATGGAAAGAAGTGAGAATCTGACTGAAGTTTTGCAGGAGTTTCAACATATGTATTCCAACTTAAGAATTTGCAGTGATACCTGAAGCTTACTAATCCAAGACAGGACCCAGGACCAAACCTATCTACTACATCAAGACCAGCATCAAGGAAGTTCTATTGTAGTAGATGTTTTAGCGGAGAAGGCAAAAGACCAGAGCTTGAAGAATTATAGGAATCTTTAATAATGGCTCAGGCAAGGTCAAAATAGGCAAGGTTAAAATCTCTAATAATGGCTCAGGCAAGGTCAAGATAACCAAGCTGAGGTGGTATGGGGTCTTGGCAAGTACATAGACATAGCAACAGAAAATTTATTTGCTGATACTTAAGACTTCCGAGTAAAGATGAATTTTGCATTTAGAACACTCCTGAGCCATAAATATCCTGAAGCTTACTTACCTAACTGAATTCCTGGGGACTCAAGTCTCTGGAATAGAGTTCAGTTATGAGAAGAAGCAAGAGCAAGCAATGGCCCAAGAGTTTGGTGGGTGGACAAACTTCCAGCATAACTTGGGAAATAGGTCTACAGCAGAATTCTAGTTACATACACTGGGCATGTGTGGTGAATTTAGCTTTAGTAATCACCAAGTACCACGTTATCAGAATGGGACTCAAGAAGGAAGTGAAGTGGGTGCCTGGATGGCTCAAGTCAGGATAAGTATTAGGCTCCCTGCTCAGCAGGGTGTCTGCTTCTCCCTCTGACCCTCCCCCTTCTCATGCTCTTTCTCTCTCTCATTCTCTCTCTCTCTCAAATAAATACAATTTAAAAAAAAGAAGGAAGTGAGCTGTGATGTAGGATGGAGGGTAGGAGCCCAAGCCTGGGGGCTGGCTTTTCACTCAGTGGGGAGTCTGCTTCTCCCTCTACCTCTCCCTATGCCCTTCCTCCCACTCATGCTCTTTCTCTCTCTCTCTCTCTCAAATAAATAAAATCTTTAAAAAAAAAAGAAAAAGAAAATTTAAGTCATGTATAATTCTAGCAGAGTCTGGGCATGGAAGATGATTATTGAAGAAAAGTGCCACAGGACAGCTAATACTCATGACAATTAAAAAAGAAGAAAATGAACAGACTTGAAAACCCTGCAGAGCTGGGGTAGGGGAGGGGCTAGTTACAAAGGGGCAAAAGGAACTTTTGGAGGAGGATGGAACTGTTCCATAACTTCGTAGCGGTGGTTACAAGACTGTATGCATTTGTTAAAACTCATAGACTCACACAGTAAAAAGGGTAAATCTTACTGTATGCCAATATCACCTCAACTAAGAAATTAACCCATAAGAAAATATATGCATCATGATCCCAACTTTGAAGAAAAAAGTTACATCCAAAAGTATTAATGATAGTTATTTCCAGGAAGTATACTTATGGATTTACTGAAAGACATTCTGGTCAGAATCAGACACTTCAGGTGAAAGGTGATATATAATCAAGACTGTGATGACCATAATAAGATCATGCAATTGCAAAAATTATGAGCAGAAAAATCACTGGAAACTCAAAGGAAATCAATTCAGTTGAGAGGTGAAAACAGAATGGAAATAAAAATCTGTAAATATGTATACACGTTTGTAGGTATAAGAAGAGAAGCTGCCATTCAGATTGTAGCCCATGAATTTTTTTATCCTTGAACTGGCTTTTAGGCAAAAGAAGTTGCTCATTACTAACAGAAGCCACTGAAAAACAGTAAAAGTAAATTTAAAAAAACAAGAGGGCTGGGGCACCTGGGTGGCTCAGTGGGTTAAAGCCTCTGCCTTTGGCTCAGGTCATGATCTCAGGGTCCTGGGATCAAGCCCCGCATCGGGCCCCTTCTCAGCGGGGAGCCTACTTCCTCCTCTCTCTGCCTGCCTCTCTGCCTACTTGTAATCTCTCTCTCTGTCAAATAAATAAATAAGATCTTTAAAAAACAAACAAACAAACAAAAAACCCAAGAGGGCTAGGACAGAATTCTCTGTCACACAAATAGAGCCCACCCTTCAGCTAATCAGTACTCTTTAGGACTAGTTGTTCAACTAATTATAATCTATCCAACCTCATTATCATCTATTCCCTTTTTTTTTTTTTTAAATCTTATTTGGGCTATGGTGAAGCCTTGTAAAATGCTTTAGATATAAGGCATCTTCTACTGTTTTCTTTTTCTCTGTTGAAAAAGATAATAGAGTAGTCCTCTCTTACCCACGTTTTACTTTCCATTGTTTGGGTTACTGCAGTATGGGCTACACTACCTCACAGTCGCCTACGTCATTCCCCTCATTTCCTCTCATCATGTAGGCACTTTATCATCTCCCATCATCACAAGAAGAAGGGTGAGTATGGCGCAAGATATTTTGAGAGAGAGAGAGACAGTGAGACAGAGACCACATTCACTTAACTTTTATTACGGCATATTGTTTTAATTGTTCTATTTTATTAGTTATTGCTGTCAATCTCTTACTTTACCTAAATTACAAATAAACTTTCCCATAGGTACGTATACATAGGGAAAACAAAGTAGGATTCAGCATAACCATGGTTTCAGGCATCCACTGAGAATCTTGTAACATATCTGCATGTAGAAAGGGGGACCAACACATGGTTAGTTGGACAAAATTTTTCTCTATGAACTCATAGTTGCTTCATAGTTGCAAGCATATTTCCCCTTTTAAGAGCTCAGAAATCATCCTTTTTAGTAATCTGTTCTACTCACAATTTACAGCTTTGAGAACTCACCTACCTTTCTTGTTTTGTTTTTTTTTCTCTCCTCCCCCTTCCCTTTCTCTTTAAATGGGGGCCTCTGTATCTACCCTTTGGATAATTCTTTGGGCAAAATTTCCACTTTCCACGCTTACTAAAAAATTCCAGACAACTGTTCACAAACTTTATTTCCCAATTTTATCACCTTACAGAGGGATAACATTTGTTCATGCCAGGTTTGGGAGCAAGGAGCTGCTTTTTAACAATCCTTTCCCTAATGTGGATTCTAATTCCTTTTTAATGGTGTTTGTTTAGTACTTTTCAATCCAAAGATCATTCTTCTTGATTAAAAAAAAAGTCAAAATAAAAGCTAAATTGTTTCTGTCTTTCTTAGTCATTGATTTAAGTCTCAAGCAGCAGATCTATCATTTCCATGTTCTTTCTTCTTACTCTGAACATAAAGACATTTGTATTGAAATTACATTTGCCACATTCATGCTGTATTTTTACTTAGACTTCAAGTTCACAGAAGTGACATGGTTTGCCAGAGAGCCTTAAGAGAGATTATGGCTAACCCCTCCCTTCAACAAGCTATCTTAGTCACCAGGATTGATTGTATTAAATATGCTGATTTATATTTTCACTCCGTGTTTCCTTAAAAAATGTAAATCAAGTAAAATTTTCCATAAAGTGAGTACAAATAAGATGAGTAAAATGAGTAGGTCATATATTTAAATTTTAAGTGTTGTATTACTTACAATTAAATATATTTTTCAAGTATCCTAGATCTCTACTATTCAATATGGTAGCCAGGAGCCACATGTGGCTATTTAAATGTAAATTCCTTCATTGGAAACACACTTAAAAAATTCAGGTCTACATTTCAAGGGCTCAGTAGCCACATGTAGTTGGTTTAATTGTGCTGGACAGCACTGTATAGAACATTTCCATCATCACAGGAAGTTCTATTGGAGAGCACTAATCTAGAGACATAAAATGTGATGTCTAATTGGCTTTTTTCAAGTACAGTTTTCTTGTACAAAATTTCTACACATGCCAATCACTGATTTAAGAGGCAATTGTATTAACAGCAATGCATATATTGCATCTTGAATGAACTACTTGCAAATTATAATTAAACGTATTGATTTGTTCTCTTATCAATTGATTTTTAAAAAGACAACTAATAAATGTAAATGTATAATGCCTCAGATCACAGGATCCAGTGATAATGGTTAATCTGAATTCCCCAGATGTTTACTGCAAAGCCTACCCTGCTAGCATATCAGGGCAGTAAATTTTAGTAGTATTTGGCCACCATTTACTATTCTTAAGAAAGCTATGGTAATTAACCAGGAATGTATAGGTCTAATTTCAGCTCCAAAGGAAAATATCATCCCATGGATCAGGATGTAAAAAGATATTATGCTGAAAATAGGTGTCCCAGCACTAATTCTTTTTCTGTCTTCTAGTGTTTGTTCTCTTAGACAATCCTGACAAGCACAAATAGAAACCACAGCTAAACCTCTCAGTAGCTGGTGACTTTTTTCTTTTCTGAGCCAGAAACTCTTTCTAATAGATCTGGGAGAAATGTAAGAGAACTAGCTATGGTAATATTAGTAAAATAATAGGAAGAAGTTAAGATTCTGAAAAGAGATTGAGGGAAAATATGGTAGCATGTTGCACAGTTATTATTGCAGATAAATGCTGAATAATTTAAATATAAGGATAAGGATGGTTGAAAGGGAAGAGGGAATAAGGAAAGAAAGAAGGAAGGGAGGAGGGGAACGTGGGAAGAAATGAAAGACGGCAAAGTCACTGAATAATGCCACAGGAGAGCTTTCAAGTTCACAAAGAAAGCTAGTTAGACGTATAAAATAATAAGCAATTCATAAGTAATAACATAAACCACAGTAAAGCAAACTGCCTAAGGTTTGACTTATATTCTATAAACATGTATAGGCAAATAGTAATCTTGATTCTCAGCCTAAATAAATAAATAAATAGAAATAAAGAGAAGATTCCAGCTCAGAAAGGTAACAAATGAGTAGAACACAAGCATGGCCAAAGAGTATAATAAATATGCTGGAAATAAGGGCTAGCAATGATTAAGTGAATGATCTACACATTAAAGAGGAAAAGTATAGTGGTTCACAAAATCAGAGCTCTTATTGTGATCAGATGACTAAAAGTCAATTACCAGAGGCCAAATATAAATACATGATAGAAACAGAAATCAAGTTTAAAATATTGAAAGCATACAAAAGAAAATCTATCTTGTCTGTGTTTTAGATACATTCAGACTGATGAAATTGTTAAGAAACATCTTTAAAACTCAAAGGCAGGTGTGATTATACTTCAGCATTTGTAGGGAACCAATGCAATGGTGGTCAGGCTATCCGACCATTAATGAAAATAAAGCACTAAAGGCGGATTTTTTTTGTTTTTTGTTTTCTAGCTTTTTCCCCTTTCTCCCTACATCCAACACAACTCGAATCAGAAGATATTCTCATAAATTACAGCAGCTTATTAAGACAGACTCAAGGAAGGAAGGGTGATGAGGGTTGGGGTGGAGGAACACAAATCAAAATCTCTAGGGTAAGAGGTAATTCCCACCTTTCCCCTTTCCCCAGTTTCCTCCCATCAAGATTCCAGACCTATAATAAAGCCATTTTCTTATCTCTCTGATACAGTTTTTGACTACCACCAAAGCTATTTCATATGTACAAATCATTTTCTTTCTTTTCATTTTTGAGAGAACTCCAGAAGGAGAACAAGAAAGAAGGAAATAATGCTTAACAATTAATGTAGATAATGGGTGTTTTTCATAGCAAATAAAAATCATCTGGTCCAAATTTCTCATTTAAAAAAAATATAAAGCACAGAGGCCAAAAAAAATTCTGTGATTTTTTTCAAGATTACATCATTAGTCTATGCAAAGCTAAGACCCATGATATGTGTCCCTGTCCAAATTCTTACCTCTACACAATGTACCGATCAGATACCCTGGTTTCACTGGTGTCAGATAACACATGTGTATCGTATGAGATGACAGAAAGAAAAAGAAACTGCGCATTTACTTTAAAACACAGAAGCTTGGGAATTACAGTCCAGTTAGGCTAACTCCTGGGCAATTCATATTTTAAATTATTTTATAAGCTCCAGAAAACAAGTCTTTAAGTAATGGCTTATGGAGATTTACAGTAGATAAATCTGACTAAATGAATCTAACTCACTTAAGATAAATAATCGTACAAGTTTCTCGAGAGCCATGACTCTTCCCTAATCTTATTTGGATCTCTAGGGCCTGACACAATACTTGGCACATAGCAGGAGCTCAATCAATATTTAATGAATAAATAAAAGCGACCCTCATTGCTAAACTGTTAAAATGTGGCAAACAACAAAAGACAACCACACACATACTTAGAGATTCGTGGCAAAATCACTTAAAAGACATGAATGGCTGCTTGCAATGTAAAAATGGAGGCTTCTAGCTGGTGGTGTTTGTTCTTTTAATTAATTTATACAGTTGAGCAAAGACTTGAAAACTGCTTATTCAGAAATCCAAAATAACATGAAAATATTGGGAATAATGTGAATTAAGTAAAACTCAAAGGAAAAAAATGCCTGCACCAGATGTTAAAAAAAAAAAAAGACTTCTGATCTTGACTCTATAATTATTTGCCAAATTAACCTTTCTTGCAATTTTTTTACTTACAATATGAGGAGGACCCAGCCAACTGTCCTCAGGGGTTTTTATTTTAATACACAAAGGATACAGCTAAGTTGCCAAAGATGACCCCTTTCAGTAGTTCCTCCTCTTCCTTCACATGCTAGGTGCTCCTCCATTAAGAGGTGGAGTCTATTCTCTGTCCTTTTGGACTGCACTAGCCTCCTGACTTGCCTTGGCTAATAGAAAGTGGTGGAACTGCCACTAGTTCTAGGAAATGCACATTTCCTTCTTTTTCTGCAGAGAACTGGCTACTTGTGCCTTTGCTCTGGGTAGCCAGTTGTCATGCTGAGTGGAAATTCTGGCTACATGGGAAAGAGTGAGGAGGATATACACTGGGGGAGACAGACGCCACAGAGGAGCATCGAGAAGTCAGGTATGTGATTGAAACTTTCTTAGAAGTTGAAGCCTAGCCCCACCACCAGAGGAAGCCAGCCAGCTGCATGAGTGACCTTTACCACTCTTTACCACACAGAGGACCCACACAGGCAACATTTCCCACTCCTCCCTTCTCTAACCTACAGAATCATGATGAATACATTATGATGGCTTTTGCCACTAAGTTTAGTGTGATTCGTTACAAAGCAATAGATAACTCAAATAGTTAGTGTATTCGAAACTTTGGAAGAATGAAATAAATTAGAAAAATACCAGAAATTTTCTGAAAGCGAAAATAAGTGCAAAACTCAAGATAAAGAATCAGAGTCAAGCAACTGTAACCAATTGGACACGCTTTGAAATGTGGCAAAAATACCACTACAGTGCTTGGCTTTTAAAATAACTTAACTCCTGTTGAAAAAAATTAGACAGGGGTCTAAGATTTTCCCTCCCTGCCTGGAAACTCATGTCGGATGATATTTGCATGAGTAAAATAGTCCTGTGGACATACTCAAGATTATGCAAACTCTTACAATGGTAGTTAAAAAAAGAATACTGAAATACAAGTAGTAAGGTTACCAACATCAATACCAATTTTTACACATAAAACCATACTTATTGCATTACTGCATCATTAACAACACGTTCCCTTTCTTGTTATCAAATTACTTAAGCCACATGTCATAGATGAACAAGGCTAACGATATATTCAGGCATTTTAGTTTAGATTGTTTTTCCATTCAGTTAGAAAGATGACCTTTAAGTTTTGTTTTACATCTATTTTCCTTTGATTTAAATGCCTTTTGCATTGTCATTGTTACTTTCCTTATTTTCAAAAGCTTAATTTTTGTTCCTCAATATATTTGGAAATAGAGAACAGAATTCACTTGCCTTGTGAAATTGTTATTGTAATAATAATAAATGAGAAGATATTTTAATATAATTTGATCTAATGCCAAATGAAAAAGGTAAGAGTTCAGATTCTTAAAACTACATATATTATTTAGGAATATGAGTAGCACATTTTTCCCCCCAAATGTGATTTTTCTATGTAAGTGAAGCTTTCTTTTGTAAGAAAGACCCGATGAGAAATTGAGAAGAGGCATGGTATTCATTAAAGGAGCTTATCCTTTTGTTTTAATCAGGTGGAAAAATTGTTTACTTTTTGGAAAAGTACAAACTTTTAAAGCCCTTTTTGCATATAGAGTATGAAGATTATATGGGATTTTAATCTAGATACTTAAATTTAAAAATTATAGATTTATAAAACTTTATGGACATATTTTATGTGAACATTTTATATAAAATTTCTATAAATCAATTAATACATTTTAAAAAGTAGAGAACTTTACCTTTAAAGGAATACTGTGGTTAAATTTTAGAGAAATGAATATTCCTTTTTTAAAAATGATGTTAATCTACACCTAAGTTATACTTTTAAACTATTTAATGCCGCATGTTAACTTTCTTAAAGTCAATCACAGTGATATGGAAGATAATACCTTATCAAAATTCTTAGAAGTAGAATATTTAAATAGGAAAGTTTTTAAATGTTCACTGAAGATCTTCAATGTGGTAGGCCCAAGTCACTTTTTACCCTTTCTTTTTTTAACCTCACAATAATTCTTAGGGGTAAATACTATCCCCACCAACTTGAAAGAAAGAAAACTAAAATTGAAAGTTTTGTGGTAAAATACCCAAGCTGGTAAGTGTCTAGAATTAAGTTTTCAACAAAAGTCAGTCTAATCATAGCACCCATGGTTTTCTCATTGTTTCATAGTCCTTAGGGTTAATGTTTGAAAAGTTGCAGATTTTATTACTTTGCATGGCTTCCTAGCATGCCCTTCAAACTTTTGTAATCTAGCATCATTCACCTAATTCTGAAAGAGTTCTAGATAGTAAAATGATAGAGACACATTCAGTATATTATTGGAGGAAATGGCTTAAGTTTTGGGGTGGGTATGAGACTGAGGACAGGGCCTTTGAGAGGAAGCTAATCTGAATCCGGAAGGATTGAAGGATAAGGAGGGATTAGGGAGGTAGGCTTTATAGGCACATAGCAGACCATGTGCAGAGCACAAGACAGCATAGAGGATGTGACAAAATGTATTTCCAGAATTGGCAGAAAATAAAATTTAAAGTAGCATGGTGGGGCCGGAGAGACAAGCCAATATGGAGGGTCTTATGTGATGAAAGCAAGACTGAATTTATCACTCAATGATGGAAAACTATTAAGAAGTTTTTAAGAGAAAGAGTTGTAGGATCATATTTATGTTATATAAATTACCCTGAAGCTGTATGAAAAATGACTTGTGGGTAAGGAGAGGGGTTTGATAGCAAAAGTGAGGACAAGGACAGAGTCAACTCTGAGGGTGACAGCTGGTCAAAAGATGTACCTTAACTACTTCTATGGTAAGTTGGGGGGTGTAGAGTGGAGGGTAATAGAGCTTGCCCACATGGTACCTTGTGCAGAGTCCAAAAGGTGCTTCCTTCATGAGACATTTTAGTTTTTCTGTTGGAAAACTGTCAAAATGTACTGATTTTTTTTATGTACAAGACACTTTACCAACAGCGCCTGAACAATCATTAATAAATCACATTTGCACTCCTTCAGGCACTTATACTCCCTCGTCCTTATGCAGTACCATGATGGCAAATGGTTCTCAACGTGGTTAGGAGGAAGACAGCGGGTGATTAGAGAAACTGAATTGGAAGGATGACCAAGCACTGACTTCATTTGCTGATTGGATATTATTCCATAAATTGAGCTATAGAATCTAGGAAGAGAAAAACAGCTTGGGGCTGGGATGAGATTTTAATAAATTCAGTGTGTGGTTTGTGATGCTTAAAAATTCCTAGAGAATATTTTAAAGAAAGGTTTAGTAGACACAGGATATATACATCTGAAACTCAGCAAAGGTCAGAGTAAGGTAAGAGTTATAACGACGAGATGACCCAGAGAAACATCATGGAATGAGAAGAACAGCAGGAGGAAGGAGCGATACAAAAAACATTAATGTAAAAGGCCAGTAAGTGAAGAGATTCCCACAAAAAGAAGAAAAATAGTCCAGGGAGCCAGAATGAGAATCAGGGACAAATGCTGTCAAAGAAAGCAAGGGACAAGTCACTAACCGGGTGTCAATGCACCAGGAGAGGTCAGAAAAACAACAACAACAACAACAACAACAAACAGCAATGGAAAGGAGCTTCATTACTCAAATTTAAATCCCTCATCTGACAGAGGTCTTGTACCCAAAAGGTTTTCAATGTTTGCTGAAGGAATGTATGAAGAAATTCTGTTTTATATCATTTTGCTTTTGAAGAGGAGGAGGCCATACGATGGAGAAGAAAGGAGTTAGGGAGGAAAAACACGTATTTCCTAAACACCTACAAGGTACCAGATTCTGTGCCAGGAGTCTTCATAAGCTGTCACTGAAAATGACATAATATCCACAGAGTACTGATAGTAAACAAAATAATCTGAGGCCTTAAATGGAACTTAACTACTCAGTCAATGACCGAACGATATTTAAACCCAAAGCCTGTTTTTAAAGTGAAGGTTCCTGGTGCTCTCCCAGCTGTCTCTTGTCTCTCCCACCTTTGTCCCAGCTACTGACAAAATGGAAATTTCTTAATTTATATGAAATTTACAAGAATTTGGAAGAGATACCTCCTACACCTTTTCTACTCAAAGTTACAGATTCTTTTGTATTGGTCATAGTTAACAGCCCTGATGTGTACTTTCGCTTGGCCAGACTTCAAATTCTCCAAGTAAATTTGGACTTAGTTTTCTTCTTCTGGAATCATTTCAGAGAGTTGTGAAGATCACAGAAGCTCAATATTTATTTTTAATGAATGGGAAAGCATTTTTTAAAGCAATTTGTTTATTAAACACTTTAATCAGCCCAAGAACTATTATAAGAGAAGACAGTAATGTAAGTCACTTAGATTTGCAAAGAAGGCAAAGGCTTTAAACACATTACAAAAAAGTTATCAGACAACTAAAATGTCTCCTATCTGTGATGAAGAAGCAGAAAACCAAACAAAAATGAGGACTTTGTTAAGAATTACTTTTAAAAGCTCTTCGTATTCAGATCAGCAAGATGACATATATCAGAGTATTTAAATATCTTGACGTACCCCTTTGCTTTGAACTACACCTTTCAGAAATTTGAGAGAGGTAAAATGCCTTCACTGTGAAACACCAGAAGGAAGATTTACCTGATCATCTTAAAGAGGCACTGCTACAGATTTGAAAGTAATCTTAACATTTCTAAAGAAGTCACTGGAACAGATGATGCTCATCAATCAATTCTCAAGTCTCCAGTAAAGTAACATGAGCTATAATATGTCTTTTATAAAGCACATCAATGTAGCTTTCTTTTGTGATAGAGAAATGGTATTTACAAATATCCTAGAGTCAGAAAAAACAGTATACCCAGATGTCAGTAAGCCCTTTTATTAAATTTTATCTGATTCTCTTACTCATAGGATTTTTTAAAAAGTGACATGTGGCTCATACAGTGTGCCACTGGTTGAATCAGTGGCTTGTTGTTAATCAAGTTTTACAGAGTAGAATCTGAAAGGAAAAGTTCAATTTAGATACTGTCAATATACATTTAAGGAAAAACAGAAAACAAGAAATATATCAAAAAGTCTAACTGCCAGAAAGAAACAAAAATGATCTGATCTGTATGTAAAAATGACAATATGGTATTAAAAATTCACCTATGATCATTGAATATATGGAGAGAATACCAAATATCAATACTAAAAAGTGTCCCATCTGCTATGATTTGTAATAGTTAAACCTTTACAGGGCACAGTAGCTGCCTAAGAACTTTGTTTGGATAAAGGATCACTGAAAAAAATTTTTAAATTTAGACTATCTAGAAACCAGAGATGAGTGAAGTTGCTATGGGGTTAGAAAGCGAAGGAAAAAAAAAAAAGGCTTAGGGGGCGCCTGGGTGGCTCAGTGGGTTAAAGCCTCTGCCTTCGGCTCAGGTCATGATCCCAGGGTCCTGGGATCGAGGCCCGCGTCGGGCTCTCTGCTCAGCGGGGAGCCTGCTTCCTCCTCTCTCCTCTCTCTCTGCCTCCCTCTCTGCCTACTTGTAATCTCTCTGTGTCAAATGAATAAATAAAATCTTAAAAAAAAAAAAAGGCTTAGGGAATTCAGATTTTAGTTTATAGAAGAGAAATATGGGGGTTGAATGTTAGCAATTACACTATAATGTATTGTTCTTCATTTAAAAAATCATGTATGACCTAGCTATAACATTATAAATCAATGGCAAATATACAGCCAAAATTAAGGTTAAGAATTTAACAAAGCAGGAATTTGTTTTCCTAGAGAAAAGATGTAGCATTAGTTCAGACAATGACTGTCTTCTAATCATAAGACTTATATAATAAACCATTTAAAGTTGTCACTGGATTTTGTACAGATATTTCATATCCAAACTGAACTCTTGCTTGCCCCCGGAACATACCTTTCATCCTTCCATTTTGCTCTTGGCTAGCTCATACTCATCTTTCACTCATAGCTTAAATGTCATTTTCTCAATTTAAAATAGATGCCCTCTGCATTCCTTTCTTGTAACACTTTATTATTTTTCTTCAGAGAATTTATTGCAACTTGTAATTACCTATCATTTCTATTTATGTATTAAGAAGCTATTATAAGTCAAATATTGTGTTAGGTACATGATGCACTTCTCTCCTCCGCTGGGTTATAAGCTGAAAGAAAACAATCACTGTATCTATTTTAAGTCCTACATGCCATGGCTGAATACAATGAATGAATGAATGAAAGAATGAATGAATGAACGAATGTGTGAAGGACAAATAAGAAGGAGGAACTTCTTTTCTTGGTGATAAGAATAAGAACAAGGTACAACCAATGTAATGATTATATATTGCAGGGAGTACTGGGCGTTTTATATTTGTTTAATTCCCCCCATCCACGTGGAGTAGATGGCACGATCATCTGAAGGTCAGAGAGATTAAGTCACTGGATGAAGGCCAATAGCTGATAATTAGTGAAGGTAAAATTCAAATCCAAATCTGCCCACATTAAAGACAATATACTTGCTATTATACTAAATTTCTAGGTCTACAGTTTCATGAAAATACACATGTGTCAAGACAGTCATTCCAAAAGTCTGTTATTTCCTTGACAGCACAGTATCTCTTGATAGGGGAAACATTAAAGTGCCTCCCAGGTTCTGGTGGAAAATAGGTAATTTGTGGTTATTAATATTTTCTATTTTAATTTAACCTCAAATCTTAGTTATATGTAAAAAATAAATCCATTAGTTGATGGCTATAGACAAACCTTAAGATATTTTATTAGATAACATTTTAAAGCACCTAAAAATATATTATTGTGCTTTAGAAGTGAACTTTTTTCATTTAAAAAATAACTTAACCATTGACGAAAGAAACTGAAGACAACACAAACAAATGGACAGATATTCCATGCTCATGGACTGGATATTGTTAACAGATGTTGTTAAAATGTCCATATATTCAAAGCAATCTACAGATCTGACACAATCCCTATCAAAATAACAACAGCGTTTTTCACAGAACTAGAACAAATAATCCTAAAATTTGTATGGAACCACAAAAGACTGCATAGCCAAAACAATCTCGAAAAAGGAAAACAAAGGTGGAGGTATCCAGGTTTCAAGTTATATTACAAAGCTATAGTAATCAAAGCAGTATGGTACTGGCACAAAAATGGGACATACACATCAATGGAACAGGATAGAAAGCCCAGAAACAATTATATTATTATAATTGGATTATATGGTCAATCTTCCACAGAGGAGGCAAGAATATACAATGGGAAAAAGACAGTCTCTTTAACAAACAGTGTAGGGAAAACTGGACAGCTGCATGCAAAAGAATGAAATTGGACTACCTCCTTATGCCACAACAAAAATAAACTCAAGGGGCACCTGGGTGGCTCAGTCGGTTAAGTGTCTACCTTCAGCTCAGGTCGTGATCTCAGGGTCCTGGGGTTGAGGCCCACATCAGGCTCCCTATTCAGCTGGGGCTCTGCTTCTCCCTCTCCCTTCCCTCGTGCTTGCTCTCTCTGTCCCCCGCATCAAGTAAATAAATAAAATTTTAAAAATAATAAAATAAATAAACTCAAAATATATTAAAAACCTAAATGTGAGGCCTGAAGCCATAAAAATCCTAAAAGAGAGCACAGGCAGTAATTGTTCTAACATTGGCTATAGCAACTTTTTTTAGATATATTTCCTGAGGCAAGGGAAATAGAAGCACAAATAAACTATTGGGACTATATAAAAATAAAAAGCTTCTGAACAGCAAAGAAAACAATCAACAAAACTAAAAAACGACCTACTGAATGAGAGAAGATACTTGCAAATGACAGGTCCAATAAAGGGTTAGTATCCAAAATATATAAAGAACTTCTAAAACTCAACAAACAAATAATCCAATTAAAAATGGGCAGAAGACATGAACAGACATTCTTCTGAAGAAGACATCCAGATGGCAAACAGACATATGAAAAGATGCTCAACATCACCCATCATCAGGGAAATGCAAATCAAAACTATGATGAGGTATCATCTCACACCTGTAGAATGACTAAAATCAACAAACACAGGAAACAAGTGTTGGCAAGGATGTAGAGAAAGTAGAAGCCCTCTTGCACTGATGGTGGGAATGGAAACTGTGCAGTTACTTTGGAAAACAACATGGAGATTCCTCAAAAATTAAAAACATAACTATCCTACAATCCAGTAACTGCACTACTGGGTATTTACCCAAAGAATGCAAAAACACTAATTTGAAAGGTATTTGCACCCCTCTGTTTATTGCAGCATTAAAATAGCCCAATTATGGAAGCAGACCAAGTGTCCACTGATAGATGAATAGATAAAGAAGATGTGGAGTATATATATAAATATTATTCAGCCATAAAAAAGAGTGAAAACTTGCCATTTGCAATGACATGGATGGAACTACAGTATATTATGCCAAATGAAATAAGTCAGAGAAAGACAAGTACCATATGATTTCACTCATATGTGGAACTTAAGAAACAAAGCAAATGAAAAAGGAAAAAAGAGACAAACCAAGAAACAGACTCTTAACTATAGAGAACAAACTGATGGTTACCAGAGGGGAGGTGGGTGGAGGGATGAGTGAAATGTGCGAAGGGGAGTAAGAGTACACTTATCATGATGAACACTGAGTTATGCATAGAATTGCTGAATCACTCTATTGTACACCTGAAATATACTGTATACCTGAAATGTAATGCTTTATATTAAATATATCAGAATTAAAATTTAAAATTAATTAAATAAAAATGATTTTGTTTATATTTAAATTATTTTTATTTTTTAAAGTGAATACCTAAACTTGTATTTTAAATGAACCAAGACATTAATAACAAAAGTTTCAAAAAGTCATAAATATACATTTTTATTATTTAATAGGAGTCTTGAGTACATGTTCTTTGTTAAACTACGTATCCCCCATGTACTTTGAGGGGTTTCACTGAGTTTAAAGGAGCAACAGTTTTATTTTTTAAATTATTTTTTTAATTTATTTTTTTAAGATTTTATTTATTTATTTCACAGAGGGAGAGAGATCACAAGGAGGCAGAGAGGCAGTCAGAGAGAGAGAGGGGTTAGCAGGCTCCCCGCTGAGCAGGGAGCCTGATGCAGGCCTCAATCCCAGGACCCTGAGATCATGACCTGAGCCGAAAGCAGAGGCTTTAACCCACTGAGCCACCCACGCGCCCTAATTATTTTTAAAGATTTTGTTTATTTATTTGACAGAGAGAGACAAAGAGAGAGAAGGAAGACAAGCAGGGGGAGTGCCAGAGGGAGAGGCAGGCTTCCCACTGAGCAGGGAGCCAGATGCAGGGCTCGATCCCAGGACCCTGAGATCACGACCTGAGCCGAAGGCAGACACTTAACGAATGAGCCATCCAGGCGCGCCAACAGTTTCATTTTTAATTATAAAGGATTTTCTTAGCTTTTTAAATCCATGTAAAACTGTTCCCAAACACATTACTTAACTGATGCGCATCACAGAAAATATCTTGCCTTGGAAACACTTCAAACAAGGCAAATTCCACAGGAGACAGGGCCACTGACTAACACATCACAGCAACATGACCTCTTGACCAAAACTTTTCTGAACTGCATCACAAAAGACCCCTGACACCTGTCATTCTCAGAGATTAATAACAAATTTCTGAAGCATACTGCAATGCTGTTTGAACAGAAATAGGACAGATTCTACCCTTCTCGCTCTCAAGATCTGTATTTATTTTTCTGGTATTTTATCTTATTTTATTTTTTATTATGTTCAGTTAGCCAACATATAGCAGCCAACATATAGCCGTCATTAGTTTTTGATGTTCAACAATTCACGAGTTGCGTTTAACACCTAGTGCTCATCACAACATGTGCCCTCTTCAATACCCATCACCCGGTTCCTCCAGCTCCCACCCCCCTTCTGTAACCCTGTGTGTTTCCCAGAGTCCAAAGTCTCTCATGGTTTGTCTCCCTTTCTGATTTCTTCCCATTCAGTTTTCCCTCCCTTCCCCTGTGGTCCTCCATCCTCCTTATATTCCACATATGAGTGAAATTATACAATAATTGTCTTCCTCTGCTTGACAAGATCTGTATTTTAATTTTGACCTGCTCTTATTTGTTTCAAAAGCCAGAACATGCTCAATACTAAAAGTTGTAACCTGCTTAAGTTTATCACTTTCATATCCTATTTCCAACACAACGGCAGTTTTCTTGTGTTTAAGGAACAAATCCTCCACAGCAGGTACCTCATGGCTTCCCGAAGTAAGCCAAGTCCACTGTAATGCTTTAAGGAAAACAGTGCACTTAGGTCATCAAAGTGTACCAAAAATCTGCAGTAGTCATATCAACCTAATAGATGGGTTTCAAAGCTAATGTTTGCTTACAAACCTTATTGATATTTGCAAATGAATAATTTAATACAAATCTGAACATCCGCAATTACCTAAGAATCTAACATCTCTGGAATCAGGCAAAATCGACATATTTAATTTCATGTTAATTTGCAATTCAAAACATAAACATACCTGGATGTTGTACATGCATATGGCTATAAAATGAATTGTATTTTTAATAAACAAGGGGACTTACTTAATAGAAAATAAGGACATTAAAGTAGATTTATTTGTAAGGTAAAGATTTTTTTTTTGACAACATAAAAGTTAATTATTTTGGTTTACCTAGACTTACTGATATCACACAATGAAATACAGGTAGATGTATATAGTATTTGGAAAGGAACACAGTAATACTGAATACAGATAGAGGCATATAGGTTGAAATTATAAGCAATTAAACTTTGGGAGCTGAAGTGAATTACTTGAATCACCAGCAGAGTGGAGACTGAAACTGTAAGTCAGAAGTCTGGTGTGTACTCAAAGTTCTGTGCAAAAATGATGAGAAGTGGTGATAAATGAGGGCTGAAGAGAAATCTGTTTTCACAACCCACGGTTCAGGTTCACAGAATAACCCATCCACACATCAGATACGTACAACTTCTAGCACTTGCAGCACCAAAACACAACAGTTTTTGCCGGGAAAAAAATGTTCTTATTAGCAACTGTGTTTTGGGAGGAGGAAAAAAAGAAGAGGCAGGTACATCTGTGTTTTATAGTGCTTCTTAATTATATTTCAATGTTATGACAAAGGAAAACTTTACATTTATGGAAATAAAGTGTCCAGAGTTTCAATTTTAAAATAAATAAATTCAATGTTCTATACATTTTAGTTTATTCTAAAGCAGCACTTAGACAAGTTTAAGTTATACTTAACCTTGACATTTTTAGATCCTTTGTCTACTTAAGGAAACTTTAACTTGTCTAAGTTCCCTAAATATATTTTTAAATAATGTAAATATGATAATGATAGATAATACACACAGAGAGAGTTTTTTACATGTGTCAGACACGGTTCTAACTCCTTTACGTACAATCACCCATCTGGTTTGCACGCCAATCCTGAGGACAATACTATTATTATTTCCACTTAGAGATAAGGAATCCGGCCTGAAAGTTTAAAAGAATGCAAAATACTTTTATTACAATGCTCTCTGAGAACGCTAAGCTTGCTATTTGCATATCAAAAATTTTCATGGTGGTTTCCTAAGTTTAAAATAAACAGCCATCAAAAAATGTTCCATTCCAGTTATTTCTCCTCAACTTACACAACTTTAACCTGCTCTGCTTCTCTAAGAAGTTGAACAGTCCAGTCAGTGTGCTACAAAATGTAACTCTCCTGGAAAAATAAAATTGCAACTATGAAGAAAAGGTGGCAATGTACAGGTTGGTGGCAATCAAATGCCACGTTGATCCTCATAAATGACGTATGCCACCTTGTTTAAAGCTGCTTGTCAGGTGACCATGTCTTATCCAGGGAGGAGAGTGGCTGAATACTTAGATATTTCTCCAGAGCTGTGCTGTGCTACCAAATAGTAACATGAAAAGGCTAGCGGTACCCCTATGGGTCTAGCAGGAAAGGACATCAGGAGCCAGAAAAGGCATTGACTTCAACTTTAAATTTCATTTCCCCATGTTTAAATTAGATTTTTTACGTTATTTAAATGTAATTTTATTACATTTACTATATTATAGTGACACTTGAAGTGCGGCTATTGTATGAGTCTGCCTGCGCCTCAGGTACAATATAAACTAAGGCTTATAACTCGGCTTTGAAAATTAGCTCATGAATCAAAAGAGATATAAAGTCTAAGCTTCAAAACCCATCTTTATTTACCAGATTTGCAAGAAATCCATTTGGCTTTTATTAATATCGGTAGTTATTTTTAAAAATCAGATTCTGATTTTCTTTACACTCTTAAACATTCCATTTGCCAGAGACTGCTTTTCTCAGCTACTTATACCACACCACAACATTTACAACTAAAATACAAATCATAACATTACCAATAATGGGTTCTGAAGGCATTTTCCCCCTCCAAGTTCACAATGTACATATATGAACATTGAAATGAGGTTGGCTATTTAAAATTTATTTAATACTCAATCTCAATCTATAAGTAATAGCGAACAGATTAAATACATTCTTAGGGAACACTTCATGGAGATTAATCTACTTAAAAATTTTTTTTTCATCTGCTGGAAATCATTCTGAAAAGTTTCATTCTAGCTCTCAGACACATTCATTCATTCGCATTCAACAAAATTTATTGTGCGTCTACCATGTGCAAAACCCTATAATAGATTTCAGACAAATGGTCCTTACCAGAGTAAATGGATGTGAAACAAATAATCACATGTCCTGAATGTTATAAAGGAGGGACTCTGCTCAAGATGGGTGTGTATGTTGTAGAGGGGGGGCAGGTGGGAACCACCCTGAAATGACTTTAAATCTCAGATTTGAAAGATAAGTAGGAATTCCACTTGTTAAAAGTAAAGGTTTAGGGGGCTGGGAAATAGGAGGGCAATTTTAGTGTAATGGACACGTGATCCAGGTAGAGAACAGCTTGTTAGACAGTATGGAGACAAGAAAAAACTCAGCTGGGATTGCAGAAGGAGGTTCCGTGTGGCTGGAGCAGTGAAAGCAAGGCAAGATACATGATAAATGAGGCTGGAGAGAGAGCCAGGTCAGAAGGGGTTTGGTCATGGGGACTTTATTCAAAGATTCAAAAGGAAGCACCCAGATTAAAAGGGAAATGACACCATCGAATTTGGATTTCAAAAACATCATCTGGCTTTACAGGGAAAACAAGATCTTAAAGGGTGTTGATATCAAGAGATAAGAGAAGGTGGCAGATAAGGGGATGGCAACTGGGGCTTTGGAAGACAGACAAAATCAAAACATATTTGGGAAGCAGAATTGAAAATGATTAGCAAAAGATCACATTTGGAGAATGAGGGAGAGTGTGGGAACAAGACTCATAGATTTCCTTCTTCATTAGCGGGGTGGACTAAAGTGCCATTTTCAAAGATAGGGAGAAGGGGAAGGGGAGTCATTTGAGAAAAAGGATGATATTTTCATATGGGACGTGATGAGTTTGACAGGCTGTAAGATATCTAAATAGAGATGAATCAAAAATATTGCAGGGAATACGATATAATTAGGTCAGAACGCTGTTGTTAACTTTTACTTTACCTTGGATTTATTTACTTGCTTATCTGAATTGGTAATAGATTGTAACGAGAACTATCTTAATCTTGGTTTATTTAAAGAGGATGTGAAGAATGGCTATACGGAACCTAGCCGTTTTTTTTTCAATTATAGTCTAACAGGTTTATTATTTACCTGTCTCGTTATTTTATTTTAACAAAAGACACATTTTCACATGTTTAATATCAATAGACTGTGAGCTCCAAGAATGGAAATACTTTGCTGTTTTATTTGCTGTCTGTACATAAGCACCTTAACAGTGTCATAAACTTACTAGATAATAAATGTTGAATGAATAAATGATATAAAGATATATAGCATATTTAATTATGTAGTATAATTATAAAAAGTAACTCACAGGCAAATGTGAATCTTACTAAAGAACTTGAAGATACAACAACAACATTTCTAATGTTGTGCAGGGACTTTTAGAACTGTAGTTGAATTATCAATGTCTATAAAACTCTTTGACATCATCCGAAGAAACTTGGGAATGAAAATGTTTATGATTCAAATCTACACATTCTAAAATGGACCTGAAAGTGCTCTGAGAAAGATTAAACTTATGGTTTAATTCTTCTTAAGTTAGAAAAGGCCAAAAGTCTAGTTCAATGCATTGTATTATATATCGATACTTGATCCAGAATACATTATGGGTCAGTATGAAATATAAATTTCTAATTACAATACCATATTGGCTATTGCATTTTCATACATTCTCTACAACTGAGTGGGATTAGTAGTTAGAAGAGAGTGGAATGAAGAAACTTCTTAATAACCTTATGGAGCATTATTCACCTAAACAGGATGTGTTTTCTGAAGGTAATCTCTTCAACTTTTTGAAAATTTCTAATGCATAGATACAACACATATGTAAACATTAAGACACTAGGTAATATAAGCCCTTATAAATTTTGTATAATCTTATATAAGAACATAAAGCTTAAATTGGAAATAGAATATTGTTTTATTAACAAAATTTACATGATTGAATAGGGCTTAGTGTTTTGATACTTTATCTCAATTACATAATCTGGAATTTCTCTATCATTCTATGAGATCCTTTACATAGTTGAATATTAGGTGATAACCCACAAAGTAAGACATAAAGCATGGTTTGGCTTTGGAACAGCTTAGCTTTTTGGTTTACATTCTTTGATTTTAAGTAAAATCAAAATTTGGATTCTCAATTAGAAACACAACACACTAAAAACAGACATAAAAGGAAATGAATTGTGAAGTTGGAATTGATCCTAAGTTACATACTGTTGAAGGCCAATTTATGTCTTGTTTAGAAAAGGGTCACCATAACACTTTTAAGGCTTGACGCCTACAGCAAATCTCTTGTTATTTACAGAGAATAAAAAAGCACAAACTCATTTTCTTAATAAGCTTCTTCAGTTCTTCAAATAGTTCTAAGAAATGCCAAAGGCTTGCCTTAGTTAACAAGTACACAGATAATCCAAAGTACAGCAGTGTCAGCTAAATAATATTTGATCCCCAAAGATGCCGTTGGTGAGATTTTCATTACTATAGAAATGTTTGAGGTATAAATTTTAGCAATTCTCACAGTTTTGAGAGTGCTAAAAGAGCTTTTATATTAATTGAAATAGCTGAATAGAAAAAAAAAAGCCACTGGCTCCAAAAAATGGAAATTTGTTTTCTATGTGCTAATTGAGCTTCCAGAGGAATACACTATTTTCTTCTTTTAAATTATGTGTAATTTTCTCTAAAATAAAGAATACATGGTAATTGTAGAAATTCAAAAATGTAGAAGAAGGGAAAAAACCACCCCTAGCTTGGTTACTCAGAGATAACCATTATTAATGTAGTTTTCCCATTCTTTGTTCTGTAAAATTTTTTAAACATTAACTGTAATCATGATGTATGTTAACCAGATAGCCTACATTGATTATTTTAAGTGTTTATTTTCCTGATTATCAAAGTAATAGTTGTAGAGATTTTGAAATACACAAATAAAGTCATCAATATTAAATATTATATATTTACTAGTCATAAATATATTTTGAGTATTTGTTCTCAATCCAGAAATTGGACATGCAGTTAATTTAAGCATAATTTGGTGTGTCCAGGAGAAGTCAGAACCTGTAATATTGCATTAAAACACAGTAATTCTTCTAGAAAATAATTCCTACGCCAATGAACAAAGCTATACCGGTGAGAAATAAAAAAGGTAGGGTCAATCTTAAGGAGGAGAAATTATTAACATGACTTAGAGGAGTTTAGCAGAATACTAAGTGTAAGTCTTTATAACCAAGTACTAAAAGGTGTGGCGATTTCAAGAACTGAGAAGCTCAACTTGATACAGTAATATCAGATATCAGTCCATGTTTTGCCAGCTCCTAATCCATGAACAAATTAAATGTTCAGCCTTTACCAGTCTCTTGGTTAGATTTCAAAGATGGATGTTGAACGGAGAGTCAGAGTCAGGCATATGAGAGCTTCTCACGTTTACTCAACAATCATCATTCAGCATCTACTCTAATAGGGTGACCACTGACCACTTGCATTTATAGTGACACTAGGTTCTTTTAAGGATATAAAGGTAAATGATATATGCTTGAGTGCTGGCCTCAAATATGTTACATTTTAGCTGGAGATATAAAACATGAGTAAAAAAATATATTATGAGACATTAAACATTAATTTTATTCTTTACTATTATTATTACAGATCTATAAGAATTATTTCAAATGTTGTTGAGACCATTCTATTTTGTCTACTGAGTGTTAACACATAAAATATATGTGAAATAGTTTTTGAAAAGTTTCAGGGCATTGGACAGCATGTGTACTTTACTGGTCACATGACACACCTTTCGGTGTCTAACCTATAGTAGGAATTTTGGTATGAGCCACGGGATGAACCCAAAGGATAAGCATTGAGGCAGTTCTTTGCTCTTCCAATGTTCTTTTTTCTTTTTTTAAAAAGATTTTATTTATGTATTTGATAGAGATAGCGAGAGAGGGAACACAAGCATGGGGAGTGAGAGAGGGAGAAGCAGGCCTCCCACTGAGCAGGGAGCCTGATGTGGAGGCTGATCCACAGGACCCTGGGATCATGACCTGGGCTGAAGTAAACGCTTAACGACTGAACCACTCAGGTGCCCCTCTTCCAATGTTCTTACTTGGAATTCTTTACACTTGGATTGGAGTTTCCTCAAGTATCACTCTGCTTTGACTCATGAAATGTTACTAGCTGTGTGCCATGTCTATCTTCCGTCCCAATGACATTAAAAAAAAAAGTACTATGGAAATGTTGTTACCAATTTTTGGCCTCTTAAAAAAAAAAAGCTGTATTCAGGTATAATTTACATACAATAAAATGCACCCACGCTGAGAGTACAATTCAGTGTTTTTAGAATATTTAGAGTTGTGTAACCACTACCATAACCCAATCTTAGTACATTTCCATCACTCTAAAAAATTACTCTTGCCCATTTGCAGTTACAGCTCTTTTCTATCTCTGGCCCCAGACAAGCAGTAATCTATTTTCTGTTTACTTCAATTTGCCTTTTCTAGGTATTTCATATAAAGGGAATCATAACATATCTGGCGTCTTTCATTTCATTTTCACTTCATTTCACAAGCAAAGTATTTTTGAGGTCCATCTACATTACAGCATATATCAGTACTTCATTCCTTTTTATTCCTGAATAGTATTCCAGGTATGTAGTATTTATCCATTTACTAGTTGATAGCTACTTGAGTTGATTCCACTTTTTGACTATTATAGATAATGTTGCTGTAGATAGCTACATGAATGTTTTGTGCGTACATATATTTTCATCCCTCTTAAGTAGATACTTAGGAGAGGAATTTCTGGGTCATGCAGTAAATATTTTGTTTAGCCTTTTAAAAAACTGCCAAACTGAGGGCGCCTGGGTGGCTCAGTCAGCTAAGTGCCCAACTCTTGGTTTCAGCTCAGGTCATGATCTCATGATCTCATGATCTCATGAGTTGTGGAATCAAGCCTCGATTCAGGCTCCCCTGTCAGTGGACAGTCTGCTTGAGATTCTCTTCCTCTACGCCTTGCCCTGTTTGCTCACACTCTCTCTCTCAAATACATAAATTAAAAAAAAAAAAACTGCCAAACTATTTTCCGAAGTGATTGCATCATTTTACATTCCCCACCGGAACTGTATGAAGAGTTCTTGTTTCTCTTTATTCTTGCCAATTCTTATTATTATCTGTCTTTTTTATTACAGCTATTCTAGTGAGTATGTAGTGAGTATAAAGTAGTATCTGATACAACCATAATTTACATTTCCTAATGACGAATGATGTTGAGCATCTTTCATGTGCTTACTGCCCATACATTTTCTCTAGTAAGATGTTTTTACACTACTTAACTCATTTCTAAATTGGGTTATATATCTTATTAGTGAGCTATAATTTTTATTTATATATTCTGTTATCACAAATTTTGAAGAGCATTGTTTATTTGGATAGAATATATTTAAAGAATATACATGTGTGCTCATAGAGATTCAACTGATGACAGCCATTTCCTTTAGAACTGTGATTATTTATTTAAAATTATTGGTGATTCTTGAGCCAAGGTGCAAGGAGTGTGTATCTCAGTTCTTTCTTTAATCATTACTGTAACTATCACAATGACTAGTTTTACTGCTTATATACAAATAGGTAAAACCCAAGATACTGGTTGGAGTTGCGGTTAATTAAATATGTGTTGTATTTTTGAGCAGTAATCTACCCAAGCTCCTGTATCTTGCCTTGACATATATCAGGGTCAAAGGTCCAATTTTCTAAGAATTGCTGAGACTGTTATAGATCACAATAAAAATTTCTTCATCTCTTCCATCTTTCTTTTTTTCCTCCTTTCATTGTTTCTTGCTTCTCATTTTTATTCTCTTTTACAAAGAACTATTACTTAAAATTTCTACTACTACTTTATTCCTGCTGCTTCTAAAACATTTCTTAGGGTTATTTGACACATATTAGACACATATCATGATCACTTTCTTTAGTTTTATTCCATACCAGACTGTGTCTTGAAGTAATAACTTTGTAATGGGAATATCATTTAATAAGCTTGATAAATTTTAATGTTTTTACACTTCATTTTGGGGAATTTCAGGTGGTTGAAGCTCTTAAGCACTTCTATTAATGAAAAATTTTGATAAGTTAGGATTGGAATTATTACTGGATTGGAATTATTACTGTTATTTGTTAGCATAGGTCGTATTGGTGGATAGTAGGCAATCGAAGCTTAGTCTCTATAAAATAGCCATGAATGATGCATGGCAAGCTCACTAAATAAATATTGTAAGTAAAGAGTTCCATATTAAGTGTTTCCAAATCTCACTAGTGGATCACTTATTTCAAGCCCTATAAAATAAAGCCAGATTAGAGTCAATATAATAATTTAGAGAATTCTACAAAGACTTTTAAAATAGATTCCTTGAAAAGAGCTATTTTCTGATTTCTGAATCCCTCATCATATGAAATATCAAACGCTACACCAATAACTTTAAAACCCTGAAATCACTTAATAATAATATAATACGGACTTCAGAATAAGTAATTTCCATAATATGAGGTAAACAGTACAAAAAGGTGAAATGGCTGATTACATGGAAATGAAATCTAAAGCCTTTACTCATGTACTATAGTGTTCCCCAAAAGAGGGATATATCTCAATCATGGTGATGGAATTCATTATAAATAAGTGTTTTAATTATTTAGGTAAATAGGAATATTATCTATGCGCTCAATGATGGGAATGTACTGTCTTTGAAAGGATATAGAATTCAGGGTTGGAAAGACTGAGTCTGAATCTTACTAGTTATGGGGTTCTGGACAGGTGGCTTTAATCTCCGAGTCTCGATACTGCCATCTATAAAATGGGGATCATAATAATAGCTACCTTCCTCACAGAACTCCTCAAAATATTATATTAATGCATTAAACTATAAACTTTTAGAAGACATGAATATGAGTTTCCCTTATTATATCTATTTGAAAATAGGTTTCTAAGTATGCTGGTAATTTTGGAGGTGAGAAGATCTACTTATTATGAAAACAATCTTTAGTAGTCATTTCTAACCAAAGGCATGCTATAAAGCTAATATTGGAAAATTATATTTTTGAAATAATCTAGACAGTAACAAAATGATGCTTACATTCACTTGCCATAATATCACAATCTAAATTTGAATACCATGATCATGTCATTAGAAACAATTAATTATTATTAAATAAGTGGAATTAATGATAAATCAACTAGACACCTCTGAATTTGAAGATAATTCATATTCAGTTCCAATTCCCAAAATATATAAAGCTTTAGCTGCTTTACAGATGAGACAATTGAGGCTCAGGGAAATTATATAACATGTCTTAGTTTACACAGTAAGTCTAAAATACTTTTACAACAGCATATCCAACATAGTAGAATCATGAAATTTTAGAATTTCAAAAGTGGGGTGCATTTTCCAATCCAATCTATTGCATGTAAGAAAACTGAGGTTCAGAGAAATAGTTTTCCAAAGTCATACTGGAAAAAATTAACATCAGAAAAATTTATTACTAGAGAAGAGACCCCCAATTTATATGACCACACACACAAATAAGAGACTAAATTAATTTATAAAATGGTATTTTTAAAGTATTAATTTCACTGAGAAAATTACATATCTACGTCTTACATATCTTCATCTATTTTCACCTTACAAAGATAAATCAAACAATATCTTCTGTCTATGTCACTTGAACATCTGCTTTTGTGTTCTGAAATCAAGCTGTACTTGCTACTCTCATACTCTGGTAGTAAATGGGTAACAAATGATTAGGCTGCAAAGGATGTTGGTTCGTTCGTTAAGTATTATATTTTATATAGGCCATCTGAGACCAGAATTATGGGGAGTAATATCTAAATTCATGTTTTATTAAAGATGTGTCCTTAAGTTTTGTGTGTTCAGTGTTTAAATTCAAATTACTCTTTACTAGCAACTTTCTCTTTGAAATGATTTAAATGATTTGAGTGGGAAGAAATTCTACATAGTGGATATCTGAACCAGCAAAATGTTCATATATTCACTTTTTACTTTTCTCTGTTTCCAAGTTAACTCTAATAATGAATATATTTTTATTTCACAAACAAAATATTTTCATTCTAGCTTAACCATAGGATGTGACTTTAAGTTAGGTGTATAGGTTTTCTCCTCTCTTTGAATTAAGCAATACATGGACGGCACAGTTTAAAAACTCACGATACCTCCTAACACAGTAGGCCCTGTTACTAAGACAGCACTAGCACCCGATGGCTGGTGTGTGTGTCAATACTTTTCAAGAGGCCCTCCTTTTGCTTTATAGGAGACATACAGAACAGAAGAATCAACGAAACACCTTCTGTTTTGTGTCATTTCAGAGACTTGGTTGGGGCTGTACATAAGATGTCTAGTAGAGCCAAAAGTAACTAGATTAAGGGGTTTAATTCTAGGCCAAACGAAGTTACACTGCCTCAAACTTAATTCTCGGGCTGGTAGACTAGTGACAGACAATAGAGATACAATGCAAACCACTTGTGTAATTCTAAATGCTGTAGTTGCTACATTAGGAAGGTAAAAATAAACACGTGAAAGAGATTTTAATAATATATTTTGTTCAACCCAACATATTCCAAAATATTATCATTTAGCATGGGATCAGTACACAAATTATTAATGGGCTATTTTACATTCACTCTTTTGTTAGTAGGTCTTCTAAATCCTGTGTGTATTTTACCCTCACAGCACATCCACGTTGAGAACAACCACTTTGAGTTGCTCAATAACTACCCATGGCTGGTTAGTGGCTCCTGAATTTGACTGAGCAGATCTAGAGTATCTACAGATGAGCAAACCAGAACAGACCCTGGCATTTAGTCTATAGGTCTACAGGGCCATGGGAGTGAGATGTTAAGGGTCTTCTTTCTCTCCCTTCAGGCAGTTTGACTAGGGTACTTGCACATTTGACTCTGTATGAACTATATAAGAAAGACGACTTTTATTACCTGGTAATAATTCTTTTTTTTTTTTTTAAGATTTTATTTATTTATTTGACACAGAGAGAGAGATTACAAGTAGGCAGAGAGGCAGGCAGAGAGACAGGGAGAGGAGGAAGCAGGCTCCCTGCTGAGCAGAGAGCCAGATGCGGGCCTCGATCCCAGGATGCTGAGATCATGACCTGAGCTGAAAGCAGAGGCTTTAACCCACTGAGCCACTCAGGTGCCCAGTTACCTGGTAATAATTCTTACAGCTAATTTTTACTGAGCACTTACCATGTATGTGATGTTCTTCTAATCTATTAAAATTCCCTTAATCCTTTCAATAGTCCTGTCAAATAGGGTCTGTTCTTATCCCCATATTAGACAAGGTGCCCATTTGGAAGGCCTTGTGGAAGAACTGCAATTAGTTGTTGCAGATGTGACAAAGGAGAAGTAATGATCCCAAAATAATGATAAGCTAATTTTAAAAAATGTGATGATTATCTAAGTCGACTCCTCCACAGTTGGTAGATATTGGGGAGCACTTCCTGCCCAAATAATACAGATATTCTTAAAAGCTACAAAGACATATTTTAGTGCTCTATTCTGTATCACATAATAACAAAAGATTTAAGAAACTTGGATGAAAACGAAGAGACACTTAAATCACACACAAGCCACTTCTAATAACAATGTAGCATGTGGCAGGAAATACGGAAAAGCAACCATAAGAAGATACCATCAGTTCACGAATAGCGAATATTACATAGGGGATAAATGTTGAATCAAAAAGGTCAAAAAATTGGAAGTGTGACTGTACAGGATTGCAATATAAGTTAAAAATGAGCATGTTTTCATAAAACCAGTATCCTTCCAATTAATCAGCCTCAGTGTAGGGACCAATTGTAGAAGCTGTCCTACTAACATTATCAATGCCTACTACAAAAGTATAGGAAATAAAAGGAAAGCTAAAGGTAATCAAAATAATGAATCTGTATTTTCCAATTATTGGCTACTCTTTAGGTTCGTTTATTATTTGGCAGAGTACAGAAATGCCCTCTCCACTCCTATTTCTATCTGACTACTCAAATCCTAAAGTCTTCCTTGACTACCTTACCATTGTCACTATCTCTGTTATATGCTCTCAAAGTAACATTCACATCTCCTTTGAAGTGCTTGTCGCACTTGCAGTTTCACATTTATATACTCACTAACTGATGGGTGTCCATATCCCCCACTAGATAGTAAGCTGCATGAAGGCAAGACCCATATAAGTTTTTGCTCAATATTTTATCTGCTAGTAATTGCCTAATACAGAGGAGGTACTCAGTAAATATTTGTTGAATAAGTTAATAAATACGCTAAACATGTTAAAAGCATAGTTTTCTTAACTTCTGAAATAATCCCAATAGTTATTTTTACTTCCGACTCATAAAGAAAATCAGCCTTGGGTTAAGTGATTAGCCTAAGACTACATAGCTATTAACCAGCACTGAACTCAAGTAGTTTGATTCTCTTAATCACTTTTCAAGACCCCACCTTGCTTTTTAATTCTTCTCAATGCTTCACACTCCAAACTCAATCCAAGTATTATTGACTCTGTCTTATATTTGATTCCTGCTCTTTTTCCTGCCCTGCCTCTACTTCGGCCACACAGTGATGAAGCTGTCTGTCTGAGATATAAATCTGCCATGTTTCATGTTTTCGACTGAAAAAAAAAAAAAACTTCAATGGCTGTCCAGCACCCAAGAATAAAAGCCAAAATTCTCAGCATAACAGACAAGACCCTTCGAATCTAGATCTTGCCTCTCTACCCCTCCAGTCTCAGCTCCAGTTTACCTTCCAAATGGTCTTTGCATGCGGTCCATCAAAATACTGAGTGGCCCCCAATATTCTGTGCCTCTTTTACACCTTCCTGTCGTTGTGTACCGTTTTCCTTCTACCTAGAATTCCTTCTCCCCTTTCTCTGTTCATTGATCTCTGCCCTTTTATCTCCGTGACCCAATTAAAACTTCCTTCCTAAAATCTTCCTGACAAGCAAGGCTGGGTGAATCACTCCCTCTTCTCCGAGCCCTCACAGCACATCTCCCTCTGTCACAGCATGAATACCTTCTACACTGAAAGCTGGGGAAATATTTCCAACTTTTTCTTTTCAACAATTAGTGAAAAGTGACTAGCGCGTAGTTGTCTAACCTAGTGAATGAACAGGTACAGATTTCCGAATTCTGTATTCACAGTTCAGATTAAGGCAACTTCTGTTGCAAGGACATTAGGAGAGTGTTTATTCAGTTGTAGAGCAGTTTTGCACATGAGGCGGGATGTTTTTGGATGCTGTAGTGAGAATAAGGAGGGAACTGTCTATGGGTCTCATGAAATTTCAAAAGGCAGAAAGCTTTTTCTTTAGAATGCTCATATTCATTGAAAAGAATGAATTTGTATGTTATTATTAATGATATTACAATTAATTTCTAAGGATTGAGCACATACATCAGGAAAAAAAAACATTCCAGGAGATTTTTACAAAACCTTTGCAACAACAAATACATATTTGAAGAAGGCATTAAAATTTGGCAGAATCAGCTTTAGATGGCTTTTTACCCAGAAGCTGTTTTCTTCATCCTAATTCCTAATTTTTTTTTCTTAACAAAACAGACACCTCAACTATAAGAAAAAGAAAGTAATATAATAAAACTGGTCAGATTTTTACCTGGTCAGATTTTTACCATAATTTCCTTTACTACCCTCATCTCTATAGATCTAGACACAAACAATGCAAGTTAGGAAAAAATATATTTAGTAGTAGAACCACAAAGAATGATTTGGAAATACTAACTTAATGCAGGTGCAATGTGCAGGTAAAATTTTATGTAGAATCAATCTTTTCTATTATTATCTGTATTAGCACATATTTTAATAAATGGGAAACATTTTTGAAAAAGTAGAAAACCACATTACAACCTTTTTTTCTAATGGTAATCATCATCTAAATTTATCATGAATCTCTTCACATAGTATTGTGCAACTACATTGTTCATTTTTCTAATATAGTACACAAAAGCAATTACCTCACATTACTTATGTTTTTGTGTGAGTTGAAAAAATACTAAAAAAATACCACTTCAGTTATTATATTCAAAGACATGTATAATGATTTTGAACAATAATTTACCTTTGCTATTGCTTATGATCAACCACATAAATGTGTAAAGGAGAATGTAGGCATTTAAAAAATTTACAGTAAAGATGTTTTCGTGACAGGGTATCCACATATGAAGAAAAAAGCCAGTAATATGTATTTTCCATTGAAATCAATGGGAAACTTGATATAGCCCCACAGGACCCTCTTCATTGCAGTTGCTAGTTAAATGTAAAGTATGTCATGCCCTCAACACCAGGGAGTGTGTTTTGGAACTGCTTTTGTAAACTGTCATTTTAAGCATTCATTTTACAGTTTCAAATTAGGCTAGTACACATATATTTAAGTTTAATGTATTTTCATATTTATAATATAGTCGCATACATTTCACATAGTAATTAAAGCAAGGTACTAAAGGGGTGACTATTAGTTCTTCCAATAGTTGCATTTACACATCTATTCCTTGTTTCTTCATATTTTTATTTTGCTTTAAGAATGCTAAATTTACTATTAATTACCCACATGGTGTATCAACCAAATTTCTGCACTTAAGCCTCCCACCTGTGTTAAAAGGGGTGGGATCAGAAATACAGTAAAATTGAGTGAACTATTAAAAATGAGAGTCAAATAACCAACCTGAATGGGGGGGCTCAAGCATATGTAATTATTATATGTCATATATAACATTATATATTACATAATATAATATTGTACATGATCATATAATTACAAACCCAGAACAAAACTGAAGGTTTCTCATTAATCTCAGTTATTTATCTCCTTGCTTCTTTTTCCCTGTAAAACAACAGATATTTTCTTTTAACATTTCTGAGCCCCAAATGGAGATCAGCTCCATTTGATTTCCTGGAAGGTTATTCAGGAATGATTTCATAGCGAGTATATCTACTAGATAATACTGGAATGCTGAGGATGAATAAAGAGAAACAAGAAAAGGGCACAACTGCCTCAACATGGGAATGGTCCATTCAGTAAACCAAAATTCAGTAATAACACAGAGTACATCTGTGTCTCCATGAGCCATTTCAACACAGAAATCCAAGGACAATTTCCCCCCCAATACAATGTAGCTGCAGCATGCCTATTACTTTACATTTTAAATAGTAACTCCTTTTTGGCCAGGTGAATTTAGGAAATAGTAACGTAACACTGTAGGTGTAGAGTACAAATTTTGGAGATATCTTATAAGCGTCAATTACTAATGTTCATATAAGCTGTTCTTTAAATTGGGAGTGATTACTTCAATATTAATCAAATGGCTTTAATACTATGAAATCTATTTGCTTTTATTTGTCAACGGACTGACCTGGATCTCTTACAGGTATATATTCATAGTCAAAGCATATGTATATATTTTTAAGAGCAACCTTAGGGTTAGCTATTTTATGTAGTTGAAATATTACATTAAGAATATTTTAAGGCACATTTAACACCTAGAGAACCAGTACAGTTGCTTCCTATATTGTTCTCCAAGATTATCATTAAGTATACACTGACACTAAATTTGGCCATCTACTGAAGTGAATTAATATTTTAAATGATGGTATATGTGAGAAATGGAAATACTCACAACATTAACAATACTTCCATGTGACATACTTTTGGAGAAAGAGTGTGAAGAATTTCTCAACTAATTTTGAGAAGCAAATCTGATCCACTATTTTAGAAAGACCATGGAAGGGTTAGATTTTTGGCAAGTAAGTATCTGTTCAAGTTTAAATTAGATTTTATTCACTGGATATGAAATGAAAGAGACATGGTAGTTTCTGGATTAACAGATCACCTGAACAGTGTAAACATTTCAATCTTTAACACGAACCAGATATATTTCTATTAACTAGATTTATTTATACGGAATAGGGTACAAATGCTCAGTAAGAGCAGTTAGAATTTTTCACATGCATTAAACAATCTTTTCTTGTACCTGTTGTATTATAAACGTCACCCTAGCTTCTAAACAACACCACAAAGCAGATCAGGCATGAAATGGTCATAAGTATTAGTTTCCAGTAGATTTCACTTTTCTTTTTCAAGCTACAGCTTGACATTTTGCAAAATCTCTAGAGACCAAACAGTGAAATCGAGTTACTGCAGGAGTGA
>LNAC01000158.1:2077388-2084888 GCA_002007465.1 Ailurus styani | reverse complement strand
GGATGGTTAAAAAATATTTTAAAACATAATAAAAATTATCTTCCTAAGGATTGCTGTCTGTGAAAAGAGACCTAACTCCAAAATAATACGGAACCTATTCTAAGTGTTATGTCTAGCTCTTTTAAAAGATTGTTTTTGAAAACAACGCCTAAAGCTTAAAACATTATTCAGTACATATACTCTAAGATGACTTTCTAAATACTGTTGTTATTTAAAATAACAATTCTATTAAATTTGACTGCCATGTGGGCATTTGCTTTAACTTTCGAGATGCATTCTGTCTCATATATTAACTTAAAACTGTGAATGATACATCACTTAATTTGAAACATTTTTCAATAATAATCATTATATTTTCATTTTAATGATTTTTTTAAACATTTGGTCTGAATGCAATCCAGAATTTTCAAGAAATAACCTTTATTTTAAAGCAAATCAAACAATCTTTTTATCAAAACAGGTATATTCATCCTGACCTAATGTAAGTATATGCTTTGAAAGCTTTCTGTTCTCTGTCACTACTTCCACAGACCTGAATCAGTGAAGAATGGAGTGGCTATTCTTTGGTTGAAAAGAATATGTCATTGACAAACAAAATTGGGAAAAACGAACCAATCATAGAAGAAGAATAATGGGCTACTTAAAAGTGTACCTTTACTGGGCAGTTGTTGACTTCTCTAGATTTAAATGAGAACTGCATTTTATGAGCCACTAGCAAAAAAACAGAAAGTGCTCTTTAACGTGATCGAAAGATGTATATTCAAAACATCGTGGAATGAGTTTTCAAGAAAAGCAACATAGACGATCACAGTGTTTAGAAGATCCACAATCTCTCAGCAAATTTCAACTAATTAACAGCTAATATTTGCAGCTATCACAGGCAAGCATCTGTGTTATGAAAAGTCCTTGTGGTCCTTTTCACCTTAGCTTCGACTTGGAAGAAATTCATTGTATAAGCAAGTATCAAGTAATGTGGCCCTCTGGTGGAAAACTAAGTATCATGTTCTGCAGCACAATGTTCGACAGTAAACCAGAAGCTATCCAATATTTGTTACAAAGCTTTACGGATCCTCCCAAAAATCACCCTGTGAACTTAATTAATAGCTTGACACCTGAAGGGCACTCTGGCGCCGGCATGACGTAACGAAGATGAAAATCCCATCTTTCCTGAGACTTCACTCAGGTTCCAAACAACAACAAATTCTCAGCGTCCCTCAGCTTCACACAACATGCTCAATTTGCTATGAATACATTTTTCACACTGAAGCAAACAGGCTGATTGGGTTTAAGGAATCACCAAAGAAAACAAAACTTACCTGCTGTTGTTGCAGGTGCAGCAGTTCTACCGGGCTTACATCTGAGCTGGTGTCACCACTTGATCTTCCATCTCTGCTGCCAGCATCTAATTGGCTGCTTAGAGCGCTCATTCCATTTTGATTCATTGAACTGTTGCTTATTGTCTCTGTCGCAGATTCCTGCATCATGACTTAATACCTAAAAGTGATTAAGAAGTATCAATTAACACACGTTACACCTTCACACTTCCATTATCAAGATGTCCCTCTCTGCCAATTACAGAGACGGCATCTTTAGAAGGAAAAAAAAAACCCGCCTTGAATAGTCATTTACCAAGAAAAGCAATACAAATTCAGCTTTCATCCAGATACTAATCACTGAAATTATGGTTTCTATAAGCAATTTTTGTGTGGTTACATTTAACAGCCAAAGTAACATACCATGCATAGAGCATGGTCAATAGCATTTATGAACGACCACATTTTAAAGTCTACCTATAAAACCAGCTTAAATGAAGGCACGATTGCACACTCTGTTCTATGTTTCCTATTATCTACCTTTGACAACCATGGATGACTATACAGCCTTATTTTAAATATTCACTATCTTGATTCTGTCAGATTTTTACAGCACATCTTATGCAAGGCTGTTGTTTAATGATGCACAGCTAATCATACAAAATTAAAATTTTGTAAGGGTGTTACAAATCATATGGTATCAACCAATGATAAATAGTATAATGGGTTTCTTTTTTTTTGTGACTAAATAAAATTTTGCCTTGGAGGCATTTTAAGAAAAAGCTCCTGCTGCAAACACGTCAGATATTGCCTATTTTTTTAATCAAACAGCTCATATTCATTTATTTTTCTGACATTTAAAACATTTAATACTGTCCTTCCTGGGAAGTAATTAAGCTTATGCATGAGCAGCAATCAAACTGTTCACTTGAAGATGACTTAAAACTCAATTTTAACATAGGCAAATAAATGAAAGTATATATAAAATTAATTTTCCAGGCATGTATTAGATATGAAAGCTGGAAATAAAATCTATCAAGAATATCACTAATGATTGTGCTAAAAACAGCATAAATTATGCATATTACCTTCTCTACAGTAATAAATGTTTTATCATTTTCACTGCATAAATATACTGTACTTTCAGGATAGCAATGAGATGCCCTGCCAAGATCAGTGGAAATCCTTGCAGTAAATAAAGAACCAATGTGCTCTCACAAACCAGAATTTCACAGTACATCTTGAATCTGTGGTTTAGAAAGATCAGTTTTGGCTCTTAGAGATATCTGAATCCTATCCTATAACCTAATAGCTGCACTTCTCTGTTTTACTTCTACGGACAGGATTTCAGAAACAATCTGGCTGCGCTGTGCCTTTAACAGTAATGCTAGACAGACAGGGGACTTAGCCTAAAGTAAAGAAGGACGTTCAACTTATCACTCAATTTAATTTTTTGTAACTAGACTATTTCACTATTTTAAGCTTGGTCATATTTTAAGACTTTTGTCCATTAAACAATTTTAACGCACTTAGTACAGAGCAAATATAAGCTTAATGTCTTTTCATGGCATGGAGAAACCCTCCTCCCAAGATTCTTACAAAATGTGGTTAGGGACACACACACACATAGACACACACACACACACACACACACATAGACACACAAACACAGATACCTAACCAACAGTTTTTTTGCATACTAATATTATAGTTATTAAAAATTAATGGTTATAATTTAATAGCTTTAACAGGTATTTTCATCAAATCCTAAATTATTAGATTATTTCTAGGATTCTTCAAAGTCAATTAAAAAAAGAAAGATCTGCTGATTTCTAAAAGACCACCAATAGCTGGGCCAACAAAGCAAGTTAGTATAACAAAAACTACATATACAACTTAAAGCTGTTCTGACCAAAAAAAAAAAACATAAACAAAAACAAAATCCAAAAAACAAAACAAAACAACAACAAATCCGCCATAATCACAAAGGAAGCAACTGCTATAACTATAGTAAACAACTTTTGAACCAAATGTGGTTATGAATAAATAGGTTTTGTTAAACACCTTATTGAACATTAACAAAGAAAAATCACACAAATGAAAACTGATACACAGTGATGGATTTTATAGAAAAAAAACAAAGCTAATACTCTTTTCTGAGATTAGGCAGCTAATAAGTATTCAAATTAGGCATAAATTTTACATGCACAATGTTTAAAATATTCAGAGAAAAGGTCTGATTGCCTTTACTACTTATATGAAAATTATAATTTGGGTCCTCTGCAACTGTAGAAACAGATAGATATAACTTCTACAACATATTGCATTTAAATTTTAGTTTTCACAATAGATCTTGAGTATATATGTATGTATATGTTTTGACTTCATCATCCAAATTTATTTGAAAGACTTATTATCTCTGGGTGGAGTTTGCAACACAAAGAATACAAATTTTAAAAAACCATATTTTCAAATGTAGCAGACAAATGCAGTATTTAATATTAACCTTTGTGTAGTTAATGTCGGAACTAACTGGATGAATTAAAGAATTCTGCATATATTATTGTATTATAATCAAGGCCATCAAATAATTAAGAATTATCAACAAGCAGAGTCATGGGTCTAAATCTTTATTACAATTATAAAGAAAGATCCACATAACTTCCAATTCCTATTATCCAGAGGATTTTATTATACCTTGTGGAATTTTTGACTTTATAAAACCCTAGAGTATAAACTGTGATTCACATTTTTGGTTCAATCATCTAAGAGGTAGTAAAATCACGCTTAAGAAAAACACTTTTTTTCCTCTACAGAACAAAAGCATCTGACCCAACATTAATAGGCAAAAAGAAGGACAATTGTGTAATCAGAGGATTCTAGTGTACATGTCACCTAAAGAAGACAGCTGGGAGCATGTCCAGTATAAAGGAGATCTGTCTTCAAGGATAATGAAGATGCTTTCCAGGATTCACTGAGTTTCTCCTAGTGATATCTCTACACCTATTTCTTACTAGAGAAAATATGTAAGGCACAATGTGAGGTGCTGTTTACCTCTTAAAGTATATTTTAAATAATTACAAATTCAGCATATTCTTTCAAAGTAGATGTGCTTGTGATCCCAAACACATCAAACTAAATTATTCATTCTTCTCAATCCTACCACAAACATTTTACAAAAATCAGTGAAAATAAATTCCGGATCATTAAAGGGAAAGGTGAAATTGGGAGTCGCTGTCTTAATGTTTGTCTGAACTGTTAGTTAAACCTTTAAATCTTTCATCATACACAACTTTCCAGCCACATCAGAAAATTACTCTTCAGATCTTGCACTCCAATGATACAGTTCTACTTTTGTCCCTTGCACTAAGTTTTCCTTTCTTTCCTTTTTCTTTCTTCTTCTTCTTTTTTTTAAGCAAGTCACTGTACAGATACTTATTCTCTACACCACTTCCCTTTTGAAACATTAAACTGACACTGGAACTGACTGCACAAGATTGCATTTTCTCTTCCTAAACAACTTGAATTGAAAGGTTACTTAGTGTAACAATATTTACTTGCAGAATTGTGTTGTTACCAAGGGTATAATGGATGGTGGCTATGCAGGTTTACGCAAGAATGAGTGAAGCATGAGGCATTAGCCATGTGTTTGACATGTTTCAAATTGCTATAATCCAGCATTAAACACACCCAGCAATTCATGCCATTTCTTGCAGCCATAATCTTGAATAAAGCGTGCACAACCACTTATTATATAAATTAGTATATGACTCCCTGTTATAGTCACAACAGTGCTTTTGTGTTTATTTTGCATCAAGATGTAGTCTTTTATTTGTACAAATAGCAGGATATAAAGACATAGCTCAATTAGACCTCCTTACTTTATGATAGGGTAGTACTGAATGCTAGACTTGTTGGTTTTATTTTTTCCTTTTAGAGTTATAGGTTCCATTGGTATAAAACTGTACCATGTGAGATAGACATTTGCCAGAGCAATAACAGAAGCATGAATATATCCTATTCCGTATTCACTACAACGTTCAAAAGTTCGATACTTGACCTGGGCCAGTACAGTTAACTGTGTTAACCACCAGCAGGGACACTCTTGGTCCTTGTTGCTTGCTCAACTTCTTTTCTCTCAGGTTCTCTCTCTCTCTCTCTGTTTCTCTCATGTTCTCTCTCTCTCATCCTTCCTACCCCTTTCCCTTCCTTCTTCTCTTCCATCCCCTACCCCGTGTGTGTATGTCTGTGTATGTATGCGTGTAGATAGACAGATAGATGTGGATACATTAATTGATCAAACTATGTCTGTTGAGGATGGTAAGAAGGGAAAAATAACCTCTACTACCCCTCTGCTCCCCCGTCCACATAAGTGGATGATCTGTCTTATAATTTTGGTGCCTTAGTATTAAATCTTTATTTTTGCTACATTACCATTTAATTAAAGCAAATGAATGGAGAAAATGACTTCCTGAGAAACTGAGAATAAATAATAGTCCATATAAAAAGTTTTAACTATTTCTGTGAACTTTTCTTAAACAAAATTATAGTGACATCAAAGAACATTTCATGTCCAGTATCTTCCAGTGTCTAATTTATCAACCAAACATGTACACTGAATCCAAAAGATTTTGAATATGATATATAAAGAAAAGCATGAAATAAAAAAGTTATGTATTCTTAAATAACTCTTAATCATTTTTAAATTATCAATATTAAGTATTCTTAAATATTCGTATGCAAATTCACACAAGAAAGTGTTCAGTATGAGGAAAACCTACACATGCAACAAGAAACCATATACATTTAGGTTAAAATATCAGCTAAATTCTGATTTTGAAAACTTGACTGAATTACAAAACTTTTGAAAGAAACTAGCATTTAAATAATGATAACTTCTGTGCTCTAGTGGAATTAATTCATCATGGACACCATGCACAGTGCATTTGAAATCTAGTACTGCTTTGCTAAAAGTCTTTAATGCTAAGATTGCCTAATAAATCAAAATGCCAAATATGAAGGACATAGTTGAATGTGTAAGAACAAAAACTGAACAAGTACATGAATATTTTTAATTTTTAAACAACTGAAACAGAATGTCTTTTAAAACATGATTTGGGAAAGGATATCTGTTGTTACAGCAAGTGATATGATCTTTATTACAAGTGACATGGTCGTAAGTAAATGAAAATTAAGTTGTTTATAAAGTATCTGCCACTGCTCTTCACTTGTTTAAACAAAATGCCTAAAACGATATTTACAAATTGAGGTTACTTTCTTGGGGAAAAAATCAACAACTTTAATTAGTAAAGATTCAAATTTTCATTCAAAAAGGTTAATATGGTAAACACACCAAGTTGTAGAGACATTTCAACATGGTGATTTTTAAAAATAATGGTCATTACTACCTTTAGCAAACAGAATACTGTTAGATCTTCAACAATGACAAACATCTAGGAAACATAAGAGTAGACCAAATGAAAATCTTATCTTTCACTTCAATCAGCTATTAATTAATTTAGCAACTCATTATGTTATGTTTCACTCCAGTATTAAAATTAACCTAAGTTTTAAAACACGAGTAACAAGACATAAAAATTTCATTATGGATAGAGTATAAAATACTAAAATTAAGTATTTAATCTCTATGCTATTTCATTTAAACATAGTACAACAGCAAATTTGAAAGAATGGTAGCTATATATTGTATTTTACTGCAACATTATGGTTCTGCGTCTTAGAGCTCAATGATACCCCATTCACAAGCATGATTGGAAAGGAAATGATAATACTGATGATTCTGATGAACCAATTGTTCCCACATACATTTTGAAATTATATTTGTACATTAATCTTTATATCTAAGTCTTATTTTAGCCTCATACATTTATATAATTTCCATACTGAGCATCTATTTCTCAAACAGGTGAAAATGGTATACCAAGTTTTAGTTTTCAAGGTACATATAAATGATCAGTCTTCCTTTTAAGTCCACAAATTTTAATGCTAGTTTAAGTCATTACATTTTTTAATGTTTTAAATAAATCCTTTATAACACTGATGTTTATTTGTTTTTAAAACCACGGAAGAGAGAAGCTTAGGCAAAGTTTATTTCATTCTGTTACTCTATAACCTCTGACAAATTGAGTTGGTGTTAATTTATAATACCAAAATGTAATATTTTTTT
>LNAC01000158.1:1959888-2067388 GCA_002007465.1 Ailurus styani | reverse complement strand
TAACCAGGGCATCTTTTCCAAAGGCAGTGGTAATATTTCTTTTTCTCAAGACAACAGAGGCTAACTGTTACTCAGAAGTGACCTCTGCTAGCATACCTGCGGTGACCAGTGTTAGAAGCACTGCTGTAGTTTATATGGCTAACACAGAAGAAGTTTCATCACATAAAGCAAAGTGGAAATACTTATTGAGCATCTACTACATATTATGTTTTCCATGCATTATCTCTAATTCTTACACCCAGCCCAAAACGTAGATAATACTCTTCTTTTTTACAAGTTGCTGAAACTAATACAGGTGAAGTTGATCAGAGTCAGACAATATTTAACCCAGTCTTCAAATCCAAGGTGTTTTTTGTTTTGTTTTGTTTTTCTAAACTCAAGTGCCTGTGTTCTTTCTGTAATGCCACAGTGTCTCCCTAATCAACTATTTTACAGACTCCCTTGTATATATAGAGTACTATGTTGAGTATTATGGGGAAGACGGGAAAGGAATTCATAGTAAAACCCAATCTAGAGTCTGCCCTGGAAACTTTTTTTTACGGTTTATTTATTTATTTATTTATTTGGGAGAGACAGAGAGAGAGAGAGAGAGAACACAAGCAGGGAGGAGGGGCAGAAGGAGAAGCAGACCCCACACTAAGCAGGGAGCCCAGGAACCTGGGATCATGACCTGAGCTGAAGATAGAGGCTTAACCTACTGAGCCACCCAATCACTCCTGTCCTGGAAACTTCTAATTATAAGTTAAATATTATAGATAAGATACAGATGTTATTTAACCTATCTAGAACACAGATTAGAATACAATAAGTACATTAAGAGAGTACAAATGCTATACAGTATAAGTTCTGAACTTGGGAAGTCATCCTGGGAGATCAAGGAGGCCTATAAGGAGGAGATCCCAGGATTGGAACTGGTCTTCCCATGAATAAAGAGGATTTCTATAAAAGGAAGCATATTTGAAAATGCTCCAGACAAAAAGATACAAAACTAAAAACAAACTGATCAGCTATATCCTGAGATAGGCACATGGTTCAGATTGACTGGGGTATACTCGGTGAGTTAGTTACCTTACGAGCGTTAAGTTAGATTTGAAATTGGAGGAATCTGAGTGTCAGAAGGATGAATCTGAACTATATTCTTTAGGCTATATAATGGATCAAAATTATTATTGAAGCTGGGAGCGATAAGATTAGAGGTTTTCTAAGAAAGCTAAGTTTGTCCAGTATATAAAATAAAATTATAAATAGAAACTAGAGAAGGAAAAAATCAGTTGGAAAACAATCCTAATAACTCTATGCTATAAGTCCGATTATTACCTTTCTTATTTAAAAGATGGGAAAACCGAGGCAGAGGACGATTAAGTCACTTGCCAGAGTAACACAGCCACTTACCAATTAGTGTGGGAAAACAAAGAACAGTTAAGTATTCAGTTAAGATATTTATATGAAGAAAAAAGAAAAAAATCAATAAAATGTTCATTAACATGTATTGAATTTATTCTTCACTGGAAGTAACTCATTTTTTTAAAAAATTCTTTTAAATATGAGATAAAACTATTTTTGTCTTACAAACAATGCAGGAAGATTTCCATATAACAATGAGGGTTTTTTTGTTGTTTTTAAAGATTTTATTTATTTATTTGACAGAGAGAGAAAGGTAAGTAGGCAGAGAGGCAGGCAGAGAGAGAGGGGGAAGCAGGCTCCCCCTGGAGAGCAGAGAGCCCAGGACCCTGGGATCATGACCTGAGCCGAAGACAGAGGCTTAACCCACTGAGCCACCCAGGCGCCTGAGTTTTTTTGTTTTTTGTTTTTTACAGATTTTATTTATTATTTGACAGAGAGAGACATAGCTAGAGAGGGAACACCAGCAGGGGGAGTGGGAGAGGGGGAAGCAGGCTTCCCACAGAGCAGGGAGCCCGATGCGGGGCTCGATTCCAGGACGCTGGGATCATGATCTGAGCCGAAGGCAGACATTTAACAACTGAGTCACCCAAGCGCTCCCTGAGTTTCTTTAAAAAAAAAAAAAGATTTTATTTTCTTATTGAGAGAGAGAGAGAGAGAGAGACAGAGCTCAAGGGGGAGAAGGTCAGAGGAGGGAGGGTCAGAGGGAGAAGCAGGCTCCCCGCTGGGCAGGGAAGCCCGATGTGGGACTCAATCCCAGGACCCTGAGATCATGACCTGAGCCAAAGACAGACACTAATCGACTGAGCCGCTCAGGCACCCCCAACAATGAGATTTTTAAATCTCTATAGCTAAGCCCTCCTTATGCGCTCTCCTAGCATTGTACATATTCCATCACTGGATCTGAGTTAAGCACAAAATTCTATCACTGAGTGTGTGAAAATGAGATATCCAATACGTATTATGATGACCTCAGGAGAAAAAAATAACAGAATAGATAATAGATCTCTAATGAAAAATTATAATTTATTAAACAAGTTTTAATCATGTAATTGCTCTTACATCCATTTAAGGCAGTATTGTTTTACAAAAAAATTCTAAAAACTGTTGCCTCAAGCCTAAATTAATGTCAAAAATTTCCTGTAGAAGATACCAAAAGTGCTAAATCAACAGTAATTAAGCAAATAAAAGGTAACTTTCCTCTAAACAAACAGCTCAATTTTACATTTAAAGATTATTTCATTAATGTGAAATGATAGCACTCCAAGGAATTATAGCAAAAGAAAAACCAAAAGTTACCTATAAGACAATGAAGAAGAAATACTAAGTACTAAAGTAGACAATGCGAAAATGAAGATTTGCTTTCTTCCTGCCACTTTGAATTATAATTAACAAGTGTTTTTTCTAAAACATGAGATCATCAATGATGTGAAAAGATAAGATATACACTCATTATATTGCTTAGTATGGGGTCGTAGACATGAACACTTACCTACTATGTACAAGATATAAATGAGAATATTGGCACGCTTTACAGTTTAAAATTTTCAGGAATTAGAGCAGCAAACTATGTTTATGTAAATTTGTACTTAAGAATAATCAGGACAAAAAATAAGGGTTAAATTTTTTATTTTAAATTGTGGCAGTCCAATTTGCTAACCAAGCTGTGTTTATGTTAACATATTTATGTTTTGATGCCTTTTTAATGACAAAAAAGGGAAAAATTAATTTAAAAAGTATGCCAATAAAGCATTTCAATCACAACTATGATTATTCAATTTTACAAATAAAACATTAGTGAAAAATTCAGCTCTACATCTGTATAAGAAATAAAACAGAAAGAAATGGTTTTCTAATATTTGAGAATTAAAACATTTTTGTAGATCCTTTCAAGCATATTTTTAAAAAAACATGTTAAGAGTTAAAGGAGCTTATGGGAAAGCTATGTTTAGATGAAAATGTTATAAAACACGAGAGAACAGAAAACATGTCTTCACTGAATGATGTTATAATGTTGTCCTAGGGGCTCCTCCATCTTTACCAGATATTATTAAGCACTTCCTAGATAAATTATTAATCCCTAAACATGCACTATAGTTTTTGCAAAATGCCATAAATAAATACAAAGGTCAAAAAGCAACTATTTCAATATTTACATAGAAATAAAAAATAGATAAGAACTTATACTTTAGAAAAACCTGCTCATAAAAGTAATTTTTCCTGGTTGGCTGCTAAGGGAAAAGTATTAACATATGGTTATTCATATTGCTAAGAAGAACAATATAAGATATGCAATCTAGCACTTCTCACTCTGTAAAGCATTTCTCTTGCCCCTTTTCTGAAAACTACTTCCAGGAGTTTTAGGTGGAGAATCTAAGATGATAAAGACCACAGTGCAGACTACTGTTAGCACTGGGTTTTGACACTGTTGCTTATGTTATGAAGCCAGCAGAAACTTTCACACAGGAAAAACGTTTGCTACATTTCAATATAGGAACTGCACTGCTGTTTTCTACATTACTAAAATACTTTCTTGGAGGTCGGATACTTGATTGTTCTATTAGCAAAGCAAGTTACATGGTGATTCCAACTATTTATCTTTTAGACATCACTAAACCTTCCGAAAGTATTATATTTACTAATTATTAATTTATTCTGCAGATTGGAAAAGCTCTTTCGAGAATGCAAATATCAATTTCCACACATTTAGACGGTTTTCACACTTTATCTTCCATACACAATATCTGCATACAATGTAATCTATTTCCATTTCACTTGCTCTTAGTTTTCTCTCTTGTTCTTCCTTATTCTTTTTTTTAATTAAAGATTTTATTTATTTATTTGACACAGAGAGAGATTACAAGTAGGCAGAGAGGCAGGCAGAGAGAGAGGAGGAAGCAGGCTCCCTGCAGAGCAGAGAGCCCGATGCAGGCCTCGATCCCAGGACCCCGAGATCACGACCTGAGCCGAAGGCAGAGGCTTTAACCCACTGAGCCACCCAGGCGCCCTTGTTCTTCCTTATTCTTGCTCTCATTTTTCTCCTGTCTTTCCTACTACTCTCTCTACAAGTTAATAAATATGAGTAGAAATAAAATTCTCAAAAAATAATATTTCAGTTCTTCCAATTTTACTTGACCAGAATTTAGTGGCAGTGTCCATCTAAGTTAACATAGAAAAAGACACTGTATAAATAGAGTGAAAGACATATAGGCTGGGGAGAGAGGAGACAGGGAAAGGGAATTAAAGCAAAAGATAGGAGGATCAAAGTGGAAGGAGTGTATTTATGCCACGAAAGAGACAATATAGCCTATAATTCTCCCTCCAGAAAGTAAAAGCAAGTTTTGGATATTGAAAAAAAAAAAGGTTTTTTTTTTTCTTCTTTTTCATCAGTTTAGTTTTGGCTCAATTCTTTTTCAGGATGGAAACTGCATTATGTAAGTGAGAAAGTTATACATAATGAAAGAGCAGTTTCCTCATTTTTTACAGTGCACGGTGTTTTAATAAGTCTTATATAATGGATATCTGAAAATAAAGCTAAAATGTATACAATAAGGTTTCAAATCAGAATAATGAAACCATCACATTTAATTAAGTCTATCATGTCATGCCCATACAAACATTGCACAACAAATATTAAACTAACCATGGTTATAAAATTAAAGCTTCACTTTCAGTTGAGTTAATGTTAAGAGTAACTTTAATTACTTTTCAAGACTATAAACAAAATTAGTTTATTGGGAAATAAACTAATTTATATGCCAAAGCAATTCTAGCAAAAATGTTTATTTCTAGCACAGAAACTTTGCACTTATTTTAGGTGGAACATGGAAAAAATAAACTCTACATACAGGCACACTTGATTTTTAATTTGTTAAAACTTTGATCTGCTGCTTTTGAAGCAGTTTGTCATTTTTTTCAATTAGATTTATCATGTGTTGATTGCTGCATATAAAAATCATACTCTTTCCGCGAATGCACTGTCCCACCGGACTATCTAAATAACCAGCTATCTAATACTAAAATTGACGGTTATCTCTCCCAGGCACGGTTTTATTTTTCAACTAGATATATTTTGGAAACAGTGTCACGACTAAAAAAGTCAAGGTTATGGAAGAAGGGCCACCCATAAGAGAAACTGCACAGACAACTAGATTTTTAAAATTACAGATTACAAAGACAGAAAGCAAGAGAGCAAACGCACTATTTAAATACCTGCTCCAGAACAAAACAAAACAAAACAAAACAACAGAAGTCCCATGCCAGAAATGTTGCTCTCAAAAAACCTTCATTAATGCTAATGGAAAGAACATTTTGGGTCACAGGTATCAATAACAGCAATCTATGAAACCATGAATATAACTTAGAGTTTGGTTACCTACACCTATTCCCACTTATCCTTTAAACACTACTACTTTTTACCAGTAGGCAGCATTCTTACATCTTCTACCTGGTACCAATATTACTGCCACACAATGCCATCTGTAACTTATTACACATTGTCTGACCTTTGCTTGTGTTTTAGTCTCATTATTTTGGCTCCATGCTATTTATCTCAAAGATACCTTTTTCTTCCTAAAAGCAAACTTAGAACTACAATAAAATATCAGGCATGCTGGATACAGGATACCTGCACATCAGATAGCCAGTGTACAATTAACGGATATTACTATTTCTTTACTAATTAATAGTTTATTCCTTATTGTAACTTAAAAGAAACTGCAATTAAGTGCAGTGTGAAACTGTTTGATTCAATGAGTCTAGAATTAAAGCCTTTTCTCTTCTGAGGTATATATCGACAAACTCTTGCTTTTATAAGAAGGAATATACGAACCTTGATATTAAAGCATCTGTGCTTAATTATCTTTGTATCTATTTCTTCAGAAAAACAAATCAAAGCGAAGTACAATAAATTGTTTACAAACCCATACACATAAATTTATAAGGGAGAATATACAGAAACACTTGTAAACAATTTCTCTTCTACAACTTAACAATAGGCCACATATTCACTTGACAGAATCCATCCTACTTCAACCAAAATGATTATTTTCTACTTCATCAAAAAGCACTTAAATGTAAAATGGGCCAACATCAAAATATATTAAGAGAAATTCTTTGGTTTCTTCACTAACTAATCAGAGATACACAGAAAAGGACCTTTTAAGTTTAATGATACCTGCTCATTAAGTGATGCTAAACAGTAAAATACCACGAACAGCAGGGAATTTCAGTTTACATTAGAGAAAAAAATAAAAGGGTAAAAATGACTGAAGTTGGTCAGTTCAAGCTGATAGGGCACTTCAAATGAATAACAGAAGAATAAAAGAGACACTCTAGGTTAAATTAGGTTCTCCTATTCCTTTTCTTGAAAGTGCTTAACTTCACAAATTTTATTTGAATTAGCTAAACTGCCAGAATCAAAGAGGATATAAAGTTAAACAGGCAACTGCACTTCACAGTAGTTTACCTATTATACAACAGATAAAACCTTAATTTTAAAAGGGTGATTTTGATTTTTAAATGTGTATATTCCTTTTCTTCATTGATGTGCTTCATTTCTAAGAAAACACTGCTCCACAGATTAAACATATACAATGCTTCAGAAGAACAGATTTGCTTAGGCAATTTTATTCCTTCCTATGTGAGTGAAAATTTTCTCCTTCCAAAAACCAACATCTGATAATACTTTAATAAAGTATTATGTAGCCAATTAGAATTTACTCCACAATATTTATTTCATATACTTTTTTAAAAAGTAGGGCATTCTCCCTTAGTTTAATAATTTTTTTCAGAATTTTCGATTGCTAAAACCATCTCATTTTTCCTTCCTCAAATCCTATCTCCAAATTCTTATCAGCACTCGCCAAACAGTGGCATGTCTCTAGGTAAACTGGACTAAATCTTGACAAATTTGTAAAGTAATCATCATTTGCTACTGGCACCCCTCTCCCCATGCATTACTCCTTTTCCTGTACTCAACTCAATTTCACCCTCACCTGTACTGTTTATAATTTTTATGAATGGTCACACCATTCCTAAAGCTAAATACAGGACTAGTGAATTTACATTGCCCTCTGAGGCAAATCAATGTACATCTTACAGGAGGGTCGAGGAAAGAGGGTCCTTCTTAACACAAGGAAAAAACTGATAATTAATAAATTATATCAGCTAGTAAGAACTATCTTGGTCCCAGGAGAACCCCCCTGTAAACTTCAAATCACACCTTTATGCTTTTTGCTACCTTTGACATGTATAGCTGTTATCATAGTCTGAATGTTTGTGGCACCTGCCCACCACCGAATCTATAGGGTGCAATCCAAACTTGCAATGTACTGGTGTTTGGAGGTGAGGTCTTTGGGAAATGAGCAGATCAAGCAGGTAGCACCCCCATGATGAGATGAGCACCCTTATAAGAGAGGCCAGAGAGCTCCCTCAACCCCCAGCTACATGAGGTTACAGAAGATAGGTGTCATTGAAGAAACAAGTTCTCATGAGACCCCCAAACTGTCAGTGACTTGATCTTGGACTTCCAAGCTTCTCTGACCATGAGGAACAAATTCCTATTGTTTATAATCCACTCAGCTTATGGGTACTTTACTCTTGTTTTAGCAGCTGAGTGGACTAAGACAGCTGAAAAATGAGAGGCTCTGGAGAAGGTTCCCTTCAATCAGGCTCTTCCACAAAAGACACATCCCCTGTCACTGTGGGATAATTACCAGTATTTCCTAGGGGTTGGTATCTGTACTTCATTTAGATCATTAAATTTAATCAACTGTGAATTTAAAAATGCAAAAAATAAAAAAATAAAAAATAAATAAAAATGCAAAAAAAACCCCCTCAGAACAACAAAACAAGTAAGGATGAGGGTCACCTATGGTCTCCTCATACCACTATCACAGCATTTCTCAAAGACTATTCCACAAGATACTAGTTTCCCAAGATAGTCTGCAATAAATAGCTTCTTCTTTTTCTTTTCCTTTTTTTTTTTGCAATAAATAGCTTCTGCTGTAAAAAAAATTTTTTTGAGTCTCTTGTAGATTCACAAAGACTGTTAACTGGCTGTGAGAACTGTAGAGGAGGAGGTTCTTCTTTGTCATTAGTTAATTATAAAATCCCATATATGTTAGTACCTGGGGAACATATTCTGCAAGCCCAAGTCAGTCTTAAAAATCCCTCGTAAATGTATTACACAATCTCCTATCAACAATTTGGATACACAAAAAGCTCTGAGAATCAAAAGGCATTTAGGTTTGTTTATTGTAATTTAGTTGATGATAAAATTTGGCCTAACTTGAATGCATATGGCAGTGAAACACACCTCAACTGACAAGAGCCTGTTAGTGTTTGTATGCATGTATTTCATGAAGATGTGTCATTGTGTTTGACCATGAGATACTCCCCTGACTCTGTAGGAACTGTTATGTAACATACAGACGACATATCTCACTACGTTTTTATAATCCAAAGAATTCTAAATTTTGAAATGTATCTCCCAAGGACTTTAGATAAGGGTGTGTGAGCCCGTAGAAACTAAGCTGGTTAAGAACATAGATGTAGTTGGTGAGAACAAACAAAATCACTTGCATAAGACAGGTTGCAAGATTTCTGTAATGCCATTAGACTAGGATACACTTTAACAAAGTATATGGCTTACTAACCCTTTTTTTATTAAAGTGCATAGAGTGGCAGGCACATGGTAGGTTTTTCATTGATATTTGTTTAATGAATTAGTTAACTGATAAAGTCTACTGCTCCAGTTATTGTGTAACTGTTATTGCCCACCAGGGATGGGGGCCTGACAATGGAGACATAATTCCTTGTACTCAAATAGTTCCACTTTAATGTTATAGCTTCCTCTTAATTTATGAGGATAGAAAATAAATATTAGAACCATCATCTTTTAAAAATATTTTCAGTATTTCAATTTCTTTTCTAAGTTGAACTTATTTAGTCTTTCCTCCAGAAACAGTATGCTAGAGATGACATTCACCCACTCTTTCATTTTCCTCCCTTTGCTTTCTCTCTATCCCTTCTAATTTGTCTTTCTTTTAGAGTAACAACCTAAGCTGTACACAGTAGTTTTTAAAGTATGCTATAAATAGCATTTGATTCACTTTCATTTCATTTCAAATGCTAAACTGAACTTTGCAATGCTGTGCCTTTAGCCACAGGTGAGAGATCAGCACAGTATACAAGAGGGTGAAGGCTGTGGTGTCCGATAGACTTGACCTTGACCTTAGCTCCACCTTAAAAATGAATCACTGAACTGCAAGACAATTATTGTCCAAAGACTCAGTTTTATCCACTGTTAACATGTGAATAATAACGCCTGACTTAGCAGCAATGCTTGGAGGCTTACAATAGGTTAATATATGAAAGGTGCCAGGTAGGAAATTAGGTAATATTAAATGGGGCGGTGGGGGGAGGGGAAAAAGAGAAGTGAAAGAGGAGTGGAAGGAGCACGGACAAATGTCAGGTTTAATGGCCCTCATCTCTACAACTTAGTGGAAGGAACTATATTGCTTTTAAAAAGCAGAAGTTTCACTGCAAGCTTTCTAGAAGGATATGCATCAAAATGTTCATAATGCTTTTCTCTGGGTAATAATATTATTAATAATTTGCACCGTTTCCTTATTATTCCTCCACATTACTGGAATCTACAGTGATAGGCTTGCATTACTTTTGGAATTAGGAAAAACTGAATCCACTTTTAATTTCAGAAAAAAAATGTGTTTCGATATTTAAATTAAAGAGCTTCAATTATGTGGAAAATTAATTCATGAGGAGCTTCTTAGTCCTCAAAACTTTTAGAGAAATGAGCTTTTCATTATAAATTAAAAAGTATTAGAAATGAGCAGTTTTACAAATCCTTTCAAATATTACTCTCTTGTATAATGCCCCACACTCCCCATGAACTGAAAAAATTCCATTACTCTGAGTGTTCATCTCATATTACTTAGTTTAATATTTTAAAAAATAACTACTAATCAAGCAAGGGTATACTACTGTTGTATGTAATTTACTTTAAAAAATTATTAGTGTATTTGAACTTTTCTTCATTTTCATTGGTCATTGATATACTTTCTTTTGAAAATTGTTCACAGTTTTTCTCCCACTTTTCTATTTTAGTGTATGTTATTCATTTAAAAGTATGGTTTATGAACTATTAAGGACATTTAACCTTTGATATATTTTTTACAAATACCGTCCAGTTTATTTTATTTTGTATAATGTCTTTGTGGTTCCTTTTATTTCTTATCTGTTTAAAAAGCATTTTCCTAACCCAAGATTTAATCAGTATCAGCATAATTTGTGGTTGGATATTAGATGACTACAATTTTACATTTAATTAAATATATTAAGAATCTGACATGGTATTTTTGAAAAATGTAACTTTTCAATGCAAACAGCCAATTTACTCAGGACTTTTACTGAAAATCTATCTCTTTGCTCTTAGTTTAGAACACTTTTCTTATATGTTAATTTTTAAATAAAAGGTCTATATTTAGGGATATCTATTATAGCTCCTCCTCCCCCAAGTTTTCTCTCAGTTAATGCAATCACTCTCTAATTTCTTAAGAAAAAAAAAAAGGAAAGAAAAACTGAACTTCATCGTTGAATTTTCTCCTCTTCTTACATATAAGCCACTAGAAAATCATTTCAATTCAGCTTCCAAAATTTCTAATCTGATCACTTGGAGTTCCACTCCCACCACCCGTGTTTAAATCACCACTCTCTCTAGCTAGGTCTCCTGAATTCCTTCCTAATTGTTACCCCTGCTATGCTCTTGCTCTTTAAAAATGTAAATAAAATTAAGTCACTCTCCTGCTAAAACCCTCCAATGTCCTTTCACTGTGCCTTGAACCCTGTGGTCCGATCCATACATAACTCTCCAACCGCATCTCATTCTCACTCTATCCTTTGTTTATCCTGCTTCCTGCTTTGGCCATATTTACCTTCTTGCACTGCTAACGTGGGACATTTTTACAGCTTTTCTCTCTGCTTGCGTGGCTCCTTCACAGTAAAGCTAGTTTTGCGAAATCCAAATCACTTGAATTTCACTTCCTCAGTGAAGTCTTTCTTGAAAACCCAATATAAACTAGCTTCTGCATCACTCCCCTTCAAATATTCCTGGCCCTTTTCTATCATATAGAAATACAAAATCTCATTGCCTGATTTTTCTATGTTTATGATCCTGCGCTTCCTCTCATGTTCCAGGAAAGTAGGAAATGTATCTGTCTTGTTCAACACTCTATTCCCCATTCCTGGAACACTGAGTGGTACGAGATGTTGACTGAATAAATTTATTACTAAATGATTAAATGACACTTTCTCTTTTACTGTTCTACTTTTTTTCAAACAGAAACATCTCACAGAAGTTTAAAATACATTCAATAAACCTCCATCCAAAATTTCTCAGTGATTCCTAACTATTCTATGCTTTTCATTGCTTGTTTGCTCAGTTTAGCCCCCTTGATAGTACACAGAAAAACTGTAATTTTAGTATTTGATATTTTAGTATATTGTTTTATTTAGTCATTATGAAGGAGTTCATGGTTATCTTGAGGTTACCTAGTTACATAATTATAAACCCCACTTTCCAAATATACGGTTTTCCTTCTTTGTCATATCTAATTACAATGGCAATGATGCATTGACTCTTGAAATTCATATGAAAATATTCTGATATGCAACTCTCTTATCCATAAAAATTCATTGTCTCCCCTAAAATCACTAAAAAGTGAAATTCAGGGCGCCTGGGTGGCTCAGTGGGTTAAAGCCTCTGCCTTTGGCTCAGGTCATGATCTCAGGGTCCTGGGATCGAGGCCCGCATCGGGCTCCCTGCTCAGCGGGGAGCCTGCTTCCCCCTCTCTCTGTCTGCCTGCCTCTCTGCCTCCTTGTGGTCTCTCTCCCGCTGTGAAATAAATAAATAAAATCTTTTTTAAAAAAAGTGAAATTCAGACCTCAGAATCTGGCATTCGAGGCCCCATATATTTCCTTTCAAAATATGTCCCCCTGTACTCCCTAGAGAAACCCCCATGCTTGAATCAATCTTTACTCTTCAATACCACCCAAAACGTCTGAGCTTTTGATTCTGTCTTTTTCCCCTCTGCAGTGCCCTAATTCCCTTTCTACTTGTTGCAATCTATTTCAGTATGCCTCCTTGGCATCTATTTAATTATACTACTCAGAAAGGATTTCTCCTTCCTTCTGCACTACTATATCTCTTGGGTTGAGCCCCTCAAACAATGGCTATTTGTGGGTGTCCATTTCTAATACATTATAAACATTCAAGAATGCATTGAATGAATGAATGGCTATTTTTGCCTACCATAAATTTCAGTTTTTACAGCAAACCAAAAAAATATTGCCATAGTCACAAACTTACAGAAAAGTTGCAAGTATGGTATAGAGAATTTTTTTTCTCAACTATTTTCTTGAACTATTCCTGAAGTAAGATGCCACCATTTTGCCCCATCACTTCTAAATACTTCAGTGTGTATTTACTACAAACAAGAAATATTCCCTACTTAACCACAGGACCATCGAAGTCAGAAAATTGACAGTCACACATTTTTAGCACTATCTAATACTCAGCCTCCTTCCAAGTTTAGTCACTTGTCTCAGTAATGTCCTCTGGAGCACAAGGACCCAGTTCAGAACCACACATTGCAGTTAATTTCCAAGCTCTTTAGTTTACTCCAGCCTTGAACAGTTCTTGTTTTTCTTTGATTTCTATGACCTTGATACATTCGAAGATAACAGGCCAGTTATTTTGTAGATAATCCTTAATTTTGGTTTGTCTGTGTTTCCTCATGATTAGTTTCAAGTTTTGCATCTTTGGCAGACATAAGACAAGAATGATACTTTATTTTTCTCATTATATTCTATCAGGTGGTACATGATTTTGGTATATTCTCCTTACTTACAGTGTTCCTGTGATAAACTGATTAAAGTGTATCTGCCAAGTTTATCCTCTGCAAAGTTACTCTTTTCTTTTTGGTAATTAATAATCACTTTGTTGGGAGTTATTTTAAAATTCTATCAAGATACCATTACTCCACTCCTCATCAAACTTGCGATTTATATGTGCAGTATACTCCCTTTATCTATAGTTTTGCTTTCTGAGGTCTGTTACCAGCGCTCAGTTATGGTCCAGAAACAGATGATCTTCCTTGTGATGTGTCATTGGAAGGTGAACAGTAGCCAGATGCTATGTGACAATGCCTAGGTCATTCACCTCACTTAGCCTCATTACATAGGCATTTTATAATCTCACATCATCACAAGAAGAAGAAGGGTGAGTATAGTACAATAAGATATTTTGAGAGAAAGAGACCATATTCACACAACTTTTATTACAGCATATGGTTATAATTGTTCTTTTTCATTAACAGTTACTGTTGTTAATCTCTATGCCTAATTTATAAATTCAACTTAGCAGAGGTATATATGTATAAGAAAAAATAGTATATATAGTTTGGTATTGTCCCTGGCTTCAGGAATCCACTGGGGGTCTTGGAATGTTTGCCTCATGATAAAGGGAGCTAATGAATACGTGTGTGTGTGTGTGTGTGTGTGTGTGTGTGTGTGTGTGTGTGTATTCATATTTCCCTCTTTATTCAATGGTTTAGAATTGTTTACTTTATCATTAATTTGACTTAAAATAGTATATTATTTACTCTGAAGTTCCAGTTTTCTCCAGTTTGTCTAGTGCGAGCTTCTTCAGCACGGTTTCTCTGTCTTTACAGCATGTTTCCATCATTCTTCAAGTGTTTCCTTATTTTCTGGCACAAGATACATCAGGCTCATTTTCTAATTTACCTGCCTCAGTTATACAGAGGCATTTCAAGGAGCTTAATTTTCTTTTAGAGGAAACTGGTATTTAGAAACGAAGAAATGGGCCCTCGGTGTGTACTAATTGCTTTGGGGGTATTGCTGATTCCAGGACATCCCAGTGGACAGAGCTAGCCATATCTATAACGACATCTATATCCACAGAAAAATATAGTTTACACAAATACCTGTAATCCCGATCCAACACCATGGAGCTCAAATTTTCTCCCTTTCCATGTTTGTACCTTGGACGATGAGGAACCTGGTTCCTATATCCTTAATGTATTTACTTATTTGATCAATTTTCTGTGGACAACTCCTTTTTCATCTTTGCCCTTCCACAGATCTCCTGCTTGGATGCTCTACTCCAAGCCTGGGTTCCAGCAACCATGCCAGGCTATTCTTCCACATGGATGTCCCCTTCAAGAGCTCATCTATACTCAGGCTTTGGTATCCCGAATAGGACATCTCTCCTTCTACACCCTGGTAAGGTTCTCACACCCTACACTGGGTTGCAAAAGTTCCATACCATTCCTCATACTGATACCTTATTTTTTGCCCCCCTTAATGGCTTTAGGACTAACCTCTTCAAGAGGAAACAGAAAAAGCAAAGAAGGAAGGGAATGAAAGGCAGAAGAGGAAGAGCTATTATTATATTTCAGGCAGAAAGTTTCTGAAATACACATAGTGAAAAATATTTTAACTTGGCCTAAAGACATGAGACATGAGATCAGCAATTTCTCCAGAGCTGTTGAATTGCACATCACCTTGATATTCTGCTATGTTCCAACTACCATGACAAAAATGACTATTCTAAGCTCTTTATACCCTGGGCATTTATTGCTCTCCTCATCAGAATCCATTCTATATTCTCTTCTTCCTGAGTACCCTAACTTCTCAGCTACAGGGTTTAGACCAACTGACTCCACACCAAGCTCCACAGGGAGACCCTGGCTCTCTTAAGCCAATCAGCTTATCTCAATCCTCCAGGCTACTGTAATTAGTTCAGAGATGGGCAAGGAATAAGATCTTAGCATGTGTCATTCACCCAGCCACAATGATTGGTACAAGGGTAGGCACTTGACTAAGCTGGTCCAGAGTGACTTCTGGGAATGAGAGGATACAAATTCTGTCTTCTCTTGGAGTTGGTAATGTGAGGACCTGATACCACTCTAAGAAGAGATCTGTAAGCTGTGTGGGGATCACTGTGTGGAGGGAGAGGATGAAAGAAACCCAGAAAAATCAGAGCAAAAAAAAAATTGTTTACATTTTATCAGGAAATCTTCACTGTCAAGAGGCAATTCAGATTGTTTTAGTTATCTTCCCAGTTGATCCCATAAGTGCTCATGAATTCTGCTCCAGAGTCACTCAGTGTTTATTTCAAAAGGTCTTTCTACTGTTGACCACTTAAAATTAGTTGTCTCATCCATGCTTCATGATCTATTTACTCCCTAACACAAGTTGAATTGAGAAATTGTTCTTGACAACATTTGAAACCCTTCCTTACTTCCTTAAATACTTACTCAGTTGTATTTGTACCACCCTGGTTCCTAGGTTCCTGGTCCCACAAAGTTCACATTCATTGTGACTTCTGGATCCTTCTGTCTGGGACTCCTTCAGTCTCCATGTTGGCTTATTAGACTTTGGCTCCCAACACCATTTTTTAACTTCTCTGTTGACCCAAATGCTCTTCTCTCTTATATCTATTGAAAAACTCTCTGCTTCAGTTTCCCCTGGTAAAATCTCACCATCTGAGCATATCTTATTCTTTCCTGAACATTGAGATTCAGGCACACAACAAATGAAGGTATTCCTACCCTGTGTCAGGTATTGTATTAAGGATCTTGATGACATATTTTCTCTTGACATAAATATTATAAATCATATATTCATAATTTATGAAATTAAAATACAGTTAACCCTTGAACAACATGGGTGTCAGCGGCACCACTGCCCCAGACAGTCAAAAATCAATGTATAACTTTTAATTCCCCCAAAACTTAACTACTATAGCTGACTGTTGACTGAAAGCTGTATATATAACAGTCAATTAACACATATTTTGTATGTTATATGTATTACATACTATATTCTTATGATAAGAAAATCTAGAGAAAAATACTATTGAAAAAATCCTAAGGAAGAGAAAATACATTTACAGTACTGTATAGTATTTGTTGAAAAAAATCTGAGTAGCAGTGTACTCATACAGTACAAATCCATGTTGCTCATGGGTCAATAGTATTTATTTTATTTTAAAATCACATGTATGAATTCTGTTGGCATGCCTTAATTCTAACTAGTGTTCTTTTATAATACACAACTGAATTCAAACTAGAATTAATAAGGACGGTTTTATTGTGATTCCTTAGATTCCCAAACTATTAGGTTTCTGTAGACATCTGAGAGCCAAGTATTTTCTTGGCTAAAAAAGGGTCAGTTGATCATTCTTAATACCTGGTTAGTTATGGACAAAAAGAACTTCTTTTTTAAAAGATATATTTACTTGACAGGACAGAGAGATAGCGAGAGAGCGAGAGAGCGAGAGAGCGAGAGAGAGAGAGAGAGAGAGAGAGAGAGAGAGAGTGTGCACCAGCAGGGGGAGGGAGAGGAGAGGGCTGAGGGAGAGGGAGAGGCCCACTCCCCGCTGAGCAAGGAGCCTGACTCCTGATCCCAGGACTCTGGGATCATGACCTGAACCGAAGGCAGCTGACTAACCGACTGAGCCACCCAGGCGCCCCCCAAAAATATTTTCTTATGGTTAGTGTTTTCACTTCTAAAATGAAGTTGATCTCACTGATGTGAGGAATTTGAGAAACAAGACAGAGGATCATAGGGGAAGGGAGGGAAAAAGGAAGCAAGATAAAACCAGAGAGGGAGATAAACCTTAAGAGACTCTTAATCTCAGGAAACAAACAGGGTTGCTGGAGTGGAGGGGGGTGGGAGGGATAGGGTGGCTGGGTGATAGATATTTGGGAGGGTATGTGCTATGGTGAGTGCTGTGAACAGTGTAAGACTGATGAATCACAGACCTGTACCTCTGAAACAAATAATACATTATATGTTAATAAAAAAAAGTAAAAAAAAAAGTTAGCATCTGTGGACAGTTTGATTACTAGCTTCAGTTATAGAAAGATTTATCAAACCCTTGGAATAAGCCAGGCACTGTGCCAGGTTCTGCAAACACCATGATAAACAGTAAGATGTGCTCTGTGCGCTTGTGGAACTTAACTAAATTATGAAAGACAAATATAAAGCAGAGTATCGCTCAGAAAACATGCAATCACAACATTCTTAAGTTTTTGTTTGAATCTTTCCCTTGAATTTGTATAGGTATGATGTCTTGAGTACGATACTTAGAAAAATACCTGAACCAGGAGTCTTAATCCAGATGCTCACTCAGGCTAAGTGGATACCTAACCCAGTGAAGAAGCAAGGTGGGAAATGTGGCAGACAGATGCATGCCCAATCTAAAGGGACATGTTGCTCCACGAAATGTGGGCTTAGTATTCCCATGGCTTCATGTTATCTAGAGTCAGATTTTTGAATGTTAAAAACTAATTTAAAAATTATGGGGCCAAACAAAACATGTATGAAGATCTGTCCTGCAAGCCGTCAGTCTGCAATATATAAAAAATGGTGAAGCTTAGGTTTATGATGATCCAATTTAATACTATATATATCTTAGTATCTTCTATATCTTACCTGATCTGATTTCCTATATATCTTATTTCTCAGAAGCAAATTCAAGTACTGCTCCTGATCACCACCTCTCTTTGGAATGTGTAACCTACCCAGCAAGTGGTGTTTGACAATGACAATCACGAAATGCTGATCTTCATAAATTCTGTTACATTTCATTTTCATATGAAAATATCCATTATTCACTGCCTTTTTAAATTGTGATAAACTTTTCTGTTTAAGCTAACTATACTATATGCTTTCTTCTACTTTTAAATTCTTTAACTTTTTTTATAGATCTTGTAGTTAAGTCATTTGGTACAATTTATGCCACAAAAAAACCCTTTAATTGTCACTAACTCTTCTTTGAACTTCTTATGTATTTTTCTTACCATAAATGAGTAAGTTATTCATGGTTTAAATCTCATTTAATATTCTATGGTCTGCTTTGAAATTCCTTTAAGCTAAAATCATCTTTGTCTGGCCATATGGTGTTTGGACACAACTGGGGATTGATCAGTAATTTGTTAACATGCCCTTTCTTAAGAAAGTAGTTCCCTCTGAAAAATCCCATCTTTACATATAGGTACTCTTTCTTGGAGAAGAAAAAGAGAGATTTTCAGTTGGCATTTTGATTCTTACAGAAGGTGGTCAACCTTGAAGTCTGCCTATATGATGTCTAAGGAAAGCAGAGGGTGCATATTTATTCAAAAACTCAGAATAAGGGTGCTTGGGTGGCTCAGTCAGTTAAGCATCTGCCTTCGGCTCAGGTCATGATCCCAGGGTCCTGGAATGGAGCTCCATGTCTTGCTCCCTGCTCAGTGGGGAGCCTGTTTCTCCCTCTCCCCACTGCTGGTGCTCCCTCCTGCACGCACAGCGCGCTCTCTTTCTCAAATAAATAAGATCTTAAAAAAAAAAAACCAAACCCAAATAACTCAGAATAAAAGTTCTTTAGGCTCCAGTACCCTTCACATATTTAGGATCCAACTCTCATCTGGAACCTTGTTGAGAGAAGCAATTCATTCATTCCTCCAGAAATTCTAAGACTGTTCCTTAGGAGTCTTCAGAAAACTGCATAAATGGGCCAAGTTGTCTTGGTCTACTGTAAAATTAGTTTTACTGAGTTGAATTTTGGAATGCTATCTCTTCAGTCAGGATGTATGAAAATAAACAGGTTTAGGTTAACATGATCATTTCCACTGTAGCTATGATGTGGTGGCCAGTGTCCATTATAACACTCAGGAAAAGCCAGTCCTAGCCAGATGGTTTAGTAAGTATGGCATAAGCCCGATCTGCAGCCCAAATCTAATGATTATTGCAACACCCTTTTCTTCTATTTTATTAATCTTCATCTTCTGCTTTCATTTCTAATATTCAAGTTCCACCCTTTTATACTTCTCTTTTACTGATGTATCCCTATAAGCTGTGTGGCAAACTTTGGCCTTAACAATTACATGCAAATAAAGTTACTATAAAATCACTGACAATTTCCATCTATTTTTCTTTGCTGAATCTAGTGCTTTATAACATTTCCAATATATGCTTTCTTACTACTTTTTCTCTAGGCTCTAAGTTCCCTAAACCTAAACATTACCTTGTTAAGAATCCTGGAAAGGAAAAAATAAAAAGCTACTGCCTATAGATAAAATTCAAGAGACATCATGATGATCTTTCTCTCTCTCTAGAAGTACATTGTTTTTGTTTCATTTTGTTTTGTTTTGCCTTCTTCCAAATTTGTGGAACTCACAACATTATAAATGCTGAAATGTGACTCTCAGAACTACAGCTAGTAATAATAAGTCCAAAAAAAATTTTTTTTTTAACAGCAAGAAAGATGTAAGGAGGAAACTCCACAGTTGTGGCAAGGAAACAACAGGATCATTCAGTTGTAAACTCCCAGAAGTTTCAGTAACCCTACTTCCTAAAAAGGCACATGGTTTTAAAATGCAAAATTCTTAAGGAGAAAACAACAACAACAACAACAACAGCCAGAAGAAAGACAGCTTTCCTTTCAGGTTAAATAGTAAATTGTCAGATGGCACAACCTGCCAGAGACAGAACAGGAATGTGATATGTAGTTACAGGGGTGAGGCTCATTTTATAATTCAACCATTGGGTAATGGAAGCCCAGCTGCCAAATATGGTGAGAGTATGAGAAGGACACCTGCTTTAAAATTGAAGGAAAATTCTTCAAGGAAGTCAAGGTGAAATAAATATGACCTTAGGAGATTTGAATAACCAGTTGGCCAACTTAAACCCCTTGTCAAGCCTTGTTTTAACTCACTTTGTATATCAGTGGCATTAATCTTGCACCTTTCCCTGTCAAGTTACATATTAAAATGTAAGCATTTAATATTGGGAACTCCATGATTGAAAACTTAAGGTGAAACTTAAAAATACAGTTGAAACAGAATGTTCGAAGGAAGCAATTCTATTGTGACAGGTCTCTCTGAAATTCAAAATTTTTTATTTTTCTGATGGTGCTCTAATTCATTCTTTTTTTCTCCAAACCTCCCATATCTATTTTTCAACAGCACTACGCCAACAAATTAATTTTCAATTAATTAGTTTACCTTGTCTGTCACCTAAGAAGCCACACCAGGATATTATTAAGAAATACTGTATTTTATAATAATTTACAAGAACCTTTTTTACTGTATTTTCATGAACTCTACAAAAGTTTTTAACCTCTTCCTATCTACCCACTGGCAATGTTTTGTATGTCTATTGAGTTTGTTAACTTTTCTTGCAAGCTTACATCTTAGCCAAAATTTTGTTGTTCAACACACATTAAAAGAAATATACTTTTACTGCCTCACATCCACTCCAACTTATTTAAACAACAACAAACAAACAAACAAGCAAACAAACAAAAAACCTTAAACAGAAGGTTAAATCTGATTTCAGACCATTTCCCAACAGCAATTATGTGTATTTCACTGGGAAAAGAACAAAATTCTTAACAACTTAGAATTGACTCATGTCCCACAAAGTCACTGCTTCCAGTGAAATGCTATCAGCAGTGCATTGTGTGGTATGTCAGCGTGGAAATGCAATATAATTTCTTCAAGAGGAGAGAATACTTTTTAACCCAATGTCCAATGCCATCATGAAAAACTTGAAGATTAACATATCTTTTACATGAAATAACTCTATTCCCTCCAAATGTAGGTGTTTTCAAAGCCCATGCGAACAATATTTTCCATAAGATAAATAAGCAAGAGACTGATTGAATAACTGAATAAATGAATAAACAGAACAACGGAGGAAACTCTTATCTTAGAGGATATCTGGGGCTTAACATATTAATGTGTTCTTATCTATATTTATATAGCATTTAACTTTTGAAGTTAAATTCATATAAAATTAACTACCTGTGACAATAAATACTTGTTACAGAAGACTGGGAAAATTGTTTCTCTGAATAATTTTTCTGATAAGGTTAAGTTGTCCAGAATCTATTTTAACCATGTTAAATGTAAAATCAAAAAGCACATTTGGGAGAAGAGATAAGGGATATGATTATGTGTGATTAATATTTCATTATTATGCTTTTCTGTACTTTTCAAATATTTCAATAGTAAGTTTGCATTTTTGTCATATGAAAACAAATTAAATAACTTTAAATGTTACTGAATAATGACAACAATGACAATCTGGGAAGTATCCCAGATTTACAAAATGCCCTGATATACAAATACTCAGAAATAGCCTGAGGACTTTGATCCCCAAACCTTTTCTCCTTTTTACTCTTGCCTCTGTCAACTGAATGCCACCCAGAATTAGCATTCTTTCCCAGGATTCTCCCTATTTATTAACTCTAAGTTTAGGGTCAGTGTGGCATCCTCAAAGGTGATGAGGCATCCAGCAAAAGTGAAAGAGAAGAAGGAAGACTGGACAGTTGCTTCTGTCCTTCCTGTCCTCTGGCCATGCTCCCTGGCTCCTTTCACAAAACTGCAGTGGCCCAGGGAAAACCTCACTCCTGAAGTAGCTGTTAGGACCTATGTGACCTAAGGTAACCTGCACTGCAACCAAGGCAACCTATATTGCTCTTCAATATAGAGTAAGAAAAAAAGTAAAGCTTAAAAACCTTTACCACCAGAAAGCAGAGGGGTATGGGAGAAAGTTATTTTACTTCCTATAATTTTCCCCTCTGCTGTTTGTAGTAAAACCTTTAAGAAACCCTAAAGGACTGTTTATTATGCTGTGTGTTATGTTCAGGGAAAGAAGCATAAAGGAGAAACCATAAGTAAGTACTATGCACTTGATTGGGGTGTTAGAAAGCCTTATCTGAAATAAGAAGACATCGCTTAAAAGAGAAAAAAAATCAAAAGGCAACAAGCAATGCCTTGTAAGCACCTGTTCTAAACGAGGAACTCTTGTAGGTAGCAGAAGACAGAGCACAGAGGCCTGTGGTTATCCCTTTTTTCTTCTAACGTTTGGGTAAATACATTCAATTCTGAGAGAATGAGTAGGAAGCCTAATTTGACCACAGATCAGGCTGAAATCTCCAAACAAGATTTAGCATTAGTAAAGCTGTAGTTTTGACCCTCTGACCCCTGTGTCTACTTCTCAGTCTGTTCTGTGTTAGAGATGGAGGCAGGAGTGATTCAAGCCTCATTAGTAGCTAAGACAGACTTTTTCTCTACCGTTGAGGAGCTAAAATTTTAGTGGTGGGAAGAAAAGAGTTGCCCAACTATTACTTGCACAGGCAGAGCTTCAGTCATAATTAGACCGAGTACTACAAAGATTCTATGGGCACACCTACCAAGAGGACCTGACTGGGTCTGGGAAGTCAGGGAAAGCTTTCTTGAGGAAGACAGCTTTAAGCTGGACTCAGAAAGATGAGTTGAAGGGGCTACCCAGGTAAAGGGGGGAGAGGGGAGAAAGCATCCCAGACAAAGGAAGGGTTTGGTGAAAGTAGAAAGGTACAATCAGTCATTAGAGAAGTCCATTTGGTTGATGTATGAAAGAAAGTGCATAAATGTCAGTGAAGTAGGCAGGGGTTCTCTTCTTCATCCCCAGATCAATGGGAAGTCTTTAAATGATTGCTAAGTCACAATCACATTTTTGTTTTTTAAACTAATCAGTAGGGCTTCCCTGAGAATAATGTTTCAAAAGGGCACAAAAAAAAGCTTCTTGGAGAGCATTACAATAGCCAAGGGACCCAAGATGCTCTCATCCTTCACCAGAACCTTGGTGCTCCAGGAGTCCCCTGTCCACTGTCTAGTCAGAGGGAAAGGATAGTCCTCATTCCAACTATATTGTGGTGCTATGCCCTTGGCATATCTGGCAGGGGATATGACGGTGTATCTTTAATAGAATTAATGCCAAGTAGTTTCTTTCATGCTATCAGCACTGAAGCACGCCCTCAAGTCACAATATCTAGAATGAACTTTTAAAGGCTAGCTGGAGAAAGCAATCACCCTTTTCTCATTTTTCTTGGACCTATTTTCTGTTTATTCCACAGGATGACCAAAAACTCATTCCTTTTCTAAGTGGAAGATGCCAATACCTGGCAATTCTTTATTCTAACTCTGACTTTTACTCTATAGATCATACAAAGATTTCTAGCCAACACCTTATACCTATTGCTCACTGGATATTTTTGAAAGTATCTCAAACTCAGTATTTGTAATACTGTGTTTGTTTTCCAATCCAGTTTGAATTTCATATCTTGTTAATGGCCAGAAATCCCAAATAATGCCACTATCACTCTTTTAAACATTAACCAAGTTTGTCTTAGAAATTTGGTTCCTGGGCACCTGGGTGGCTCAGTGGGTTAAAGCCTCTGCCTTCGGCTCAGGTCATGATCCCAGGGTCCTGGGATCGAGGCCCGCATCGGGCTCCCTGCTCAGCAGGGAGCCTGCTTCCTCCTCTCTCTCTGCCTGCCTCTTAGCCTACTTGTGATCTCTCTGTCAAATAAATAAATCTTTTTTAAAAAAAAGAAAAGAAATTTGGTTCCTTTTCTATTATTATTATTTATTATTATTATATTATTATATAATATATTGTTATATATTATAATTATATAATATATAATACACATATATTATATAATTATATTATATAATATATAATATTGTCATATATTATAATATATTGTAATATAATATAATATATTGTATTATTATTATTATTTTAACCAAAGCTAAAGCTTATTGGGGGCTTAATATGTGTCTGGGACTGGTGCTGGGTACTTTGTATCATCACTTAATCCTCACCATGAACCTATGCTATTATTATTCCAATATTCAGAGGTAAATGAGACTTAGGAGAGGTTATATTATGCCCAAACTGATGGGTATCAAACACAAGGCCCTTCACAATTTGACCCTACCTCCCCTCTTCAAGCTCATCTCGTATAATCCATCCAGCTTCTAGGAGTTGGAGACAATCAGCCTCTTAACTATTCCCTAAATATGCCATACTCTTCAGTCCCCCTGAAATAAATCATTTCTGACTCAATTTTCATGGTCAACCTTAAGTGTTAATTCCTTTCTGAAATCTCGAACTTCCCTGCACCGCTGCTATCCATCTCCACAGGTCTTTATCCACATTTCTAACTTATCATTCACCTCTTGCTCTTACTTGTTTGATGTCTTTCTCAGGAGAGTTTTAGTCCTACAGGTGTGGAAAAATATCTTATGCACCTTTCTACATCTAGAGTCCAGAAGAGTGCCTGGAAGGTGGCAGGAGTTCTGTGACTGGTAACAGCTAAGGTTTACCCCCAGACACTGCTAAGTTCTCACACACACTGTGAATTAACATTTACAACAGCCTTATGAAGTAGTGCTGCTATCTCCCCCATTTCACACAGAAACCAGCTATGTAACCTCACAGAGATTATAAGCTGTGCCTCAACCTCCATCTTCCCTTTTCCTCTCATGGAAACAGAATCCTCAGTCATTAGGTGTTTATGGCCATGCATAACAAAGACTTCACTTTCAGGCTTCTAATTAGGTAGGCCTTGTGGCAAAGACCTGAATCCTGGCTGTATTATTAAAGGGATGAAGGCATCTACCTTTTGGTGTTTTCCCTTGCCTTTTGGCTGGAAAGGTGAGTCATCCTGGACCACACAGAGGAGGACAACACTAGAGATGGCTGAGCAAGATGAAAAAGCAGTCTGGGCCCCTTAAGACCTCACAGAGCAGATTCGTTTTGACAGATTATTTCAAAAATGGCTCCAAGAATTCCTCCCGTTCTATAGTCCTTTGGCACTATAACTTTGCTATCCCTCTAAACCAGAGGTATTTTGCCTCCTTTAAATCTGGGCTGTGACCAGTGTTAGCCAATAGAATGCTACAGAAATGACATTGTAACTTTCCGGCTAGACCTTAAGAGGCCTTGCAGCCTCAGTTTGCACCCTCTTAGAAGCCAGCCCCCACTTCAAGAAGCTCATGCTAGACTAGCAAATGAGACATCACATGGAGAAAGCAAGGTTACATGTAAGAGAATCAGTGACTACAGCTGCAGCCAGCACAAAGGCATGTGATATATGATCTGGACATCTTAAACGCTCAAGAACTACTTGAGTCAGCTCAGCTGATATGATACACAGCAGAGATGAGCCTTCTTCACTGAGCCTTGCCCAAATTCTGGAACCTTGAATCAACAGCTTTTTTTTTAAGTCCCTAAGGTTTTGTGGCAGTTTGTCATATAAGAATATAACTAAAATAGCTACTATACCAGCTGGATTTTTATGAAAAGAAACTTGTATACTATAATCAGCCACTGTTACTTTGTGTCTCTATGACATGAGTAGAGCTGTAGTCTGGCTATACAGTAACTTAACCAAGTTCCTACAGTAAGTGGCTCAAAGAGGATTTGCAGCAAGGCAGGTTATCTAGAGAGCCCACACAGAATTACACTCTCTGGGAGGAAACGGGGGGAAAGGAGAGAAAGAAACACATTTATTTATGAAAAATAATGTGTTTTCTTCCAAATAACCAATGACATAGCTTCTGTCATAAGGTAAGGACTGCTTTGATGTTTATTAATATATAAACCAACATTACAGGCTTTCTATTTGGCTGATAGGTAAGACCTATATGCTAGTTTCAACCTTCAACATTTTTCTATAAAAATCATACCATCCCAGAAGTCTGCAGTCTCAGTAAAATATAAAATATAACTTTTCTGCGTAATATAATAAAAATATAACTTAGAAACATTTTACCTGCTTTTACACCTGCCTGGAATGCCCCCCCCCCCAAGCACACCAGCATTTCTCTGTAGTTCTTTTTCACCTTTTCACTCAAACAATCCCTCTTCTGTGGAAACTCTACTGAGCAAACCCATCTCCATGAACTTCTATAGCACCTGCTGTCAGTTCTATGCATTTGGGCAGAAGAGATTTAGAGGAAGTTCAATACAGGTCTATCTCAAGAAACAAGGAAAACCACAAGATATACAGATATCTTAGTATCCTTAGTGCTTTATATATTATTCATCCCAAAGCTATTTATGGGCTACTCACTGTGTGATACATTGCCTCAGATGCTACTGGGAATTACAAATAAGAATAAGATACAATCACTTCAAACAAGAAGTTACAGTGTGGTAGGGAAGATAAACCATAGTACACAAATGATTACAAGTCCAAATAGTAAATAATGAGTCCCTAAAGAGAAGGCCACCAGAATCCCTTAACTCTACTCGATAGAAGCATCATGTATATTTTCCCCTTCTTATTAAAATATAAGCCTCTTCAAAGCACAAACCTTATCATATGATCTTTGTACTTCACAGCCTCTGGTTAACCATTTTTCTCACTGTGAATATCCAAGAAACATTAAGGTTTTTTCCTGATTCATTTAAGGAACACAAATAAACACGTGGAAAATGGTAATGGCCTTAAATCTCACATTATTTTGAACTTCTCTCTCTCTGAGGGAGAATTAATGAAGTTTTACCTTATTGTGCCTTAAAACATGCCAACAAATTAAACAATATTACAACAAATTTCTGGAGACTGTCTTACTACTTTATTAGAAATTTGTGTGACCTATGAAGTTTGAATAATCTATCACCTTAAGTTTATAAGTTGCTTGCTCTGAAAATGTTATTTTATTTTATTATTTTTTTTAAAGATTTTATTTATTTATTTGACAGAGAGAGATCACAAGTAGGCTAAGAGGCAGGCAGAGAGAGAGGAGGAAGCAGGCTCCCCGCCAAGCAAGGAGCCCGATGTGGGCCTCGATCCCAGGACCCTGAGATCATGACCTGAGCTGAAGGCAGAGGCTTTAACCCACTGAGCCACCCAGGCGCCCAAATGTTATTTTAACAGTATTTGTTGTCATCAAAATTTTCCTGGTAAACAAAAAGGCTACATACTATGTATAATTATATTTTCTGGACTAATTGTTCTGTTGAGGATTGTGAAATGTCAAATGAAAATAATGCTATATTACTGATTTAACTGCCTGTATCTAAAATTATATTTAAGGAAATGTAGATAAAATGGAGAAACCAAGGAAAATTGGAAGATCAGTGGATGACGAGATAACAGCCTCTTTGAGGCAAAGGTGGGGAAGAAAACATGCTTCTGTTTGAGCATGCTAAGCTTGAACTCTGAGTTTGGCCACTTACACTTCACACTTTTTTGGGCAAGCCATTTGAACTTTCCTTAACTTCACTTTTCTCAAATGTAATGGATAGAAGACTAATTATCTTATATATGTATTTTTAAGCATAAATGAGCAGTGTATAAAAAGCACCTCACCAGTGCCTCACAAATAGTAGGCATGGAAACAATAGTGAAGTTGGGTACGCTGACAAGTTTAATGTCTCAAGAGCCCACTTTTTTCTTCTGGAAGAAAAAAAGAGTGACTTTGACTAGAGCACACCAGCATGCTGAATTTAACAACTTAAACATTTCTAGGAGAAGGAGGACGAGGTGGAAAAAAAGGAGGGAGAGAAAAAGAACAAGGAGAAGAAGAAAAAGAGAAGAGAAGAGAATACAAAAAAAAAAAAAAACTAGGAAGAAGGCTGGGATGCCAACTTTATATTTTCCCAAGTAAGGGAAGTAATGATCAAAAGAACAACATCCCATTTGGAGCTTTTGTTTTTGTTTGTCATAAACCACTTTGTCATGGTTGGCATTTATTGACAAGCTGTATTTGAGAACCACTAGATCGGGGCGCCTGGGTGGCTCAGTGGGTTAAAGCCTCTGCTTTCGGCTCAGGTCATGATCTCAGGGTCCTGGGATCGAGGCCCATATTGGGGTCTCTGCTCTCTGCTCGGCGGGGAGCCTGCTTCCTCCTCTCTCTCTCTGCCTCTCTGCCTACTTGTGATCTCTCTCTCTCTCTCTGTCAAATAAAGAAATAAAATCTTAAAAAAAAAAAAGAGAACCACTAGATTAAATATTGTTCTGTAGCTTATTTCTTCTGTAACATGAAAATTGCTTGATTCTAAGATACCATGCTGGCATGACTATACAGATGTACACATATTATATGTGTAAAGCCCTGATTGCCAATTAAAAAATAAATTCATTTGCCACTGAGACGTAAAAGAAAGAGTAAAAATAAAGATGTCTAAGACCTACATAATTAACTTAATCATGTTGAGACTCTGGATATCTAGTCTTTTCCTTTACAACTTATGACAATTATTTCCTCCCCCCCCCACTTTATAAGTTTAAGACATATAGTATGATGGTTTGATTTATATATTTTGCAAAAATGATTACTGCAATAGGTTCAGCTAATATCCATTGTTTCACAAAATAAAAAGAAAAAAAATCTAAGAATTTTCTACCCTGCAAAGTTATCACTCAGAATTGAAGGAGAAATTAAGAGTTTTTCAGATAAGCAAAAACTAAGGGAGTTCATTGCTACTAAACTGGTCTTACAAGAAGAGTTAAAGCAACTTATTTAAGTTGAAAATAAATGGTACTAATTAATAACAAGAAAAGATATGAACGTAAAAATTTTATTGGAAAAGATAAATATATAGTAAAGACATTGGATTAATTACTTATAAAGCAATTATGAGGGTTAAACAACAAAAGTAGTAAAATTAACTGAAACTACAATAATTATGGAATACAATGCCAAATGCAACATCAAAAATATAAAAGTGGGGGAAGACAGTGTAAAAATGTAGTTTTTGAATATGTTCAAATTTAAGTTCCTATCAACTTAAAACTAACCATTATATACATAGGAAGTTATAATGAATCTTACAGTAAACAGAAAGTAAAAACTTATAGTAAAACACAAAAGAAAATGAGAAAGAAATCTAAATATAATGCTGAAGAAAGCTAACACAACACAGGGGAAGAAAGAGAAGAAGAAATGAACAGAGAAAAACTTCAGAAACAGAAACAACAAAATGGCAATAAGTACATATCTACCAATAATTACTTTAAATATAAATGGGCTAAATTCTCTAATCAAAATTCATAGGGTGGCTGACTGAATTAAAAAAAAAGGCTCATCTCTAGGCTGTGTACAAGAGAGTCACTTAGGAAGTAAGGACATATACAAACTGGAAGTGAAGAAATGGAGAAAATATTCCATGCAGATGAAAATGAAAAGAAAGCTGGCATAGCTATACTTGTATCAGAAAACAAGAGACTTAAAAAAAAAAACTATAACAAAGACAATGAAGGGTATTACATAATGATAAAGGGATCAATCCAACAAGATATAACATTTATAAATTTTTATGCACCCAAATAGAAGCACCAAAATATATAGAGCAACTATTTATGGACATAAAGGGAAAAACTGATAGGAATTCAATAATAGTAGGGGACTTTAACACCCTAGTTACATCACCAGATAATCATCCAGACAGAAAATAAGGAAACATTAGCATTACACAATTCATTAGACCAGATGGACTTATTAGATATATACAGAATGTCCAGCCAAAAGCAGAATTCAGTCTTCTCAAATACACATGAACATTCTCCAGAACAGATCACCTCTTAGGCCACAAAACAAGTCTCAATAAATTCAAGAAGACTGGAATCATATAAGCATCTTTTCTCACCATATGGCATGAAATTAGAAATCAATTACAAGTAAGAAAACTGGAGAAAACACAAAAGGGTGGAGATTAAACAACATGATACTGAACAACCAATGGGTCATTGAAAGAATCAGAGGAAAATTTTTAAAAAATACCTAGCAACAAATGAAAACAGAAACACAACATACCAAAATCTATGGGATACAAAAAAAGGAGATCTAAGAAGAAAGTACAGAGCAATATAGGTCTACCTCAAGAAACAAGAAAAATCACAATCTAACTTTACACATAAAGGAATGAGAAAAAGAAGAAAAAGCAAAGCCCAAAGTTAGTAGAAGGAAGGAAATAACAAAGATCAGAATGGAAATAAATGAAATAAAGACTAAGCAAATAGTAAAAAAGATCAATGAAACAAAGAACTGGTTCTTTGAAAAGGTAAACACAGTTGACTAAGTAGAATAAGCAAGAAAAAGAGGTCTCAAATAAATAAAAATAGAAATGAAAGAGAAGTTATAATCGGTGCCACAAAAGTACAAGAAATCATAAACTATTACAAATAATTATACAACAACACTTTGGACAAACTAGAAGAAATGAGTAAATTCCTAGAAACACACAATCTTCCAAAGCTGAAACATGAAGAAAATCTGAATAGACCAATTTTTAGTAAAAAGATTGAATCAGTAGTAAAAAAAAAGCTTCCAACAAATGAAAGTCCAAAACCAGACAGTTTCATTGAAGAATTCTACCAAACATTTAAAGAAGATTTGATATCCATCCTTCTAAAACTCTTCCAAAAATTTAAAAAGGAGAGACCATTCCAAACTCATTTTATGTGTCCAGCATTACACTGATTCTGATACCAAAACCAGACAAGGACACCATGAAAAAGAGAGAGAGAGAAGAAAATTATAGGTCAATATCTTTAATGAATATAGATGTAAAAATTCTCAACAAAATACAAGCAAATTAAATTCAACAATACAATAAAGAATCATATGCCATGATCAAGTGGGATTTATTCCAAGGATGCAGGATGGTTTATCATCCACAAATCAATCAACGTGATACACCACAAAAACAAAATGAAGGATAAAAATCATATCAGGATCTCAACAGATGCAGAAAAACCAAATTTCAAAACCCATTTATGATAAAAATTCTCAAAAGGGTACAGAGGGAACATGCCTCAACATCATGAAGGCCATATATGACAAACCCACATATAACATCACACTCAATGGTGAAAAACTGAACGTTTTTCCTCTAAGATTAGGAACAATACAAGAACACCTATTTTCATCACTTTTATTTAACATAGTATTGTAAGTCATAGCCACAGCAGTAAGACAAGAAAAAAAATCAGAAGCATCCAAATTGAAGAGGAAGAGGTAAAAATGCAGATTTCATGATACTGTGTATTAAAAAAACCTTACTTGAAACCAATATTGCATGGTGTGTTGACTAACTAGTATTTAAATAAAAATTTGAAGGAAAAACCCCTTAAAGCCTCCACCAAAAAAAACCTGTTAGAATAAATACATTCAATAAAATGACAAGAAATAAAATCAATATGCAAAATACATGAAATTTCTACACACTAATAACAAGCTATCAGAAGGAGAAATTAAGAAATTCATGCCATTTACTATTGCATCAAAAAGAATAAAATACCTAGCAAAAAATTTAACCAAAGAGGTAAAAGTCCTGTACTCTGAAAACTATTAGTCCCTGATGAAAGAAATTGAAGACACAAATAAATTGAAAGATATTCTGTGCTCATGATTTGGAAGAACTAATATTGTTAAAATGTCCATACCAAAATAATCTACAAATTCAATGCAATTCCTATCAAAATTCCAATGACCCTATTCATAGAACTAGAACAAATAATTCTAAAATTTTTAGGGAACTATAAAAAATCCTGAAAGCCAAAGCAATCTTGAAAAAGAAGACCAAAGCCAAAAGCATCACACTCCCAGATTTCATACTATACCACAAAGCTATAGTACTCAAAACAGTATGGTATTAACATAAAAGAATAGACACATAAATCAGTAGAAAAGAATTTGAGAGCCCAGAAATAAACCCACATGTATATAGACAATTGATTTATTACACAGAAGCAAGAATACACAATGGAGATGGGACAGAGCTGCTTTAATAAATGGTAGTGGGAAAACTGGACAGCTACATGCAAAAGAATGAAACTAGGCCACTGTCTTAGACTATGCACAAAAACTGACTCAAAATGAATTAAACACTTGAATGTAAGACCTGAAACCATAAAATTCCTAGAAAAAACCCATCAGTCTTAGTGATATGTTGGTGAATCTGACCCCAAAGGTAAGAAAAACAAAAGCAAAAATAAACAAATGGGACTACCCCAAGCCAGAAAGCTTCTGCACAGTGAAGGAAACTATTGTCAAAATGAAATGACAATCTATAGACTGGGAAAAGATATTTGCAAATCATATATCTGATTAAAGGTTAATATCCTAAATATACAAAGAACTTACACAACAATTAAAAAAAAACAATTAAAAGATGGGCAGAGGATCTGAACAGACATTTTTCCAAAGAAGAGGTACACCCTGAGATCAAGAGTCACATGCTCTTCTGAATGAGCCAGCCAGATACCCCTCATCTGTATTCTTTTTTTTTTTAAGATTTTATTTATTTATTTGACACAGAGAGGGAAAGAGATCACACGTAGGCAGAGAGGCAGGCAGAGAGAGAGGAGGAAGGAGGATCCCCGCTGAGCAGGGAGCCTGATGCGGGGCTCGATCCCAGGACCCTGAGATCATGACCTGAGCCGAAGGCAGAGGCTTAACCCACTAAGCCACCCAGGTGCCTCCCGCATCTGTATTCTTTTCAGGAAACTGATCACAAATATCTCAAGGGTCACTGTAAGGAGTAAAATATAATAAACCTGTATAGAGTAGAACTTAATACTTGGTAAATAACACTTAAAATATTTAAAAGGGGCACCTGGGTGGCTCACTTAGCTAAGTGTCCCTTGGCTCAGTCATGATCTGAGTCATGAGATCAAGCCCCACATCAGGCTCCACACTCAGAGGGAAGTCTGCTGGAGATTCTCCCTCCTGCCCCTCTCCCTGCTCTCTCTCTCTCAAAATAAATAAATAAATCTTTAAAAAATATTTAAAATAATATTTAACACTGCATGTCTATCCCCACTTTTTCTTTTCCCCATTTGCCCAGTGATGTTCTCTTTACACTTGTTGTCCCAGCTTAATTATTAATAGCATCCTTTTTTATACTCATAAGTATACAAGTTTGGATGAAAATTTATGTAGTCCCCTCATATGTATTCTTTTGGCTTTTCCCTTTATCCTTTGGCCACAGCTTTTTGAAAAGCTGTGTAAAAAAGACATAGAGTTAGGTTGCCTGGGGAACATGTCCTTCATCTACTGTTTACTAGCTATATAACCATGGTCAAATTGTGTAACCTTTCTGAGTATTTGTTTTTTAAACCTCATCTAAATTGATGACATGAAGATTAGATTAAAGGAGATAATAAAGCACTTAGTAGAACATATGATACACAGTAAATCTCAGTATGTGATTGTTGTTATATTCTTATTTTAAAACAAGTATTTTCATACACCCATGGAAGAAGTATACATTCAGACATTTCCAGTGCACATGCATATAAAAATACTAAACTATTAATAAATTTGATCCCCCAAAACATCCTGCAAGAATTTTATCAAGGAAATAATCACAGATACGGTCAATTCTTTACATAGAAGCATCATCTCAGTGTAGTTTTCTTTTCAAACATTTTCTATAGCTTTGTTTACATATCATTTGTTCCTATTAAACTACACAAGTTTACAGTTTTTTGAGTTTCAGCATACGTAAATACACAGTTCCCAACTTTTGACGGTTTGTTTGACTTAATGATTTTCAACTCTAGGATAGGGCAAAAGCGATATGCATTCAGTAGAAACTACTTCAAATTTTGAATTTTGATCTTTTCGCAGGCTGTAATATGCAGTTTGATATTCTCTCATGATGACAGGCAGCAGCAGTGAGCCACAGCTCTCAGTGAGCCACAGGATCACAAGGGCAAACAACCAATACACTTACAACCATTCTGTACCCACAAATCAGTCTGTTTTTCACTTTCTGTATAGAAGTCAGTAAGTTACATGAAATAGTCAACACTTTATTATTTAACAGGCTTTGTATTAGATCATTTTGCCCAACTGGAGGCTAAAGTAAGTGTTTGAGCACATTTAAGGTAGGCTAAGCTTTATAAAGTTTGGTAGGTTAGTTGTATTAAATGCATTTTCAACTTAGAATATTTTCAATTTACGAAGGGCTTGTTGGGATATAACCCCAAAATAATTCAAGGAAGAGATATACTTCTGAAACTATCAACACAAACAAGACAATGGATACCCATCACTCCTGAAAGTTTCCACTTGTTCCTTGTTCATTCCTTTCTTTTCTCCCTTTCCTTTCTCAGATGCGCCTCAGTGCAGTAACAGTAAAAGAATGAATCAACTAAACGTCAACACGGAGTACTATATAAGCAAATTTGCATTAGAATTGGTGGTGATACATCATGGTGGTTAACGGCATGCACTTGGGAGTCAGGCAGCTTCAATTCAGGCAGCTTCAATTCAAATCTTTCCTCTGTTAGTACCTGTTTCACCCTGGTAAGTAACAGTCTCTCTGAACCTCAAATTCTATATCGCTAAAACAGAAATAATGCCTACCTCAGAGAATAAAATATTTACTGAGGACTTAATAGAGAATTCATTTTGGCAATTGCTTGGAACTCAATATATGACAGTTACTGCTGGGTACCAAGAAGAAAATAGGTATAGAATGTTTAATGAGTCAGAAAAATGTTCACAATTAAGTGACAAGAGCAAGTTATCAGTTATTTAGAGAACCACCATGTTTTAATTTTTAAAAACTATAAATACACAGTTTCAAAGAAAATTCTTATTAACAATATATTAACAGTAAATATTAACGTAAATATTAACAGTAAATATTACTAATGATTTCTATTTTCTTTTTTTTTCAGTATTTGTCTGTTTCACAATAAATACATTCTCACATTGGTAATTAGACAAAAATACAGGCACTTTATATTTTAAAAAGTGTTGGGGTGCCTGGGTGGCTCAGTCGGTTAAGCTTTGACTCAGAGTCCTGGGATGAAGCCCAGGTCCAGCAGGACTTGATCCGGGAGCAGGGAGCTCCCTGGGGAGCTTGCTTCTCCCTCTTCCTCTGCCTCTTCCCTGTTCCTTCTCTCTTCCTTACTCCCTCTCTCAAATAATAAATAAAATATTTGTAAAAAGTGTGAATTGTATTCATTCATTTAGTACTCACATTAATTTAGTACTTACTACATACTAGACATGGATGGCACATTAGGGTTAGAAAACAGAAATGACAAAATATTTACCCTCAGGGGAGAAAAAAGCCACTAATCACACTATGGTATTTTTTTAATCATTTTTATTTTATGAATAGAACAGATTTTAATTGAGGAATTAAGTGGCAGGTTGTGGGTTATAACAAGTAGAACTCTAGAAGCAAGGTTTATTTTTCTACTTCTAAAAACATACATCCTTTGTATCAAATATAATTTATCTGCATATATTTCTTTAACTTCTTAAAATAATTTTCTTTTTATTCTACATTTACAGTAGTAAATGTTACAGTAACATCCCTGTCTGTACCATCTACTTTAAATTAGAAGTACTAAGTGGATAAGAAGTATCTCTAACACTCTTTTGTTTCATATCATAAACAACTGCTAATCTAATGACACTTCATGAGAACAACTCTGAATAAAGAATTTCAAACTTGTACTTCAGGTTAGCTATAAAATAATCCAGGATTCTTCTTAATCAGTGTAAGACAGTCAATTCTTACACTTAACTATTTCACTAAACTTAAAAAAAATCATTTCTAAGTATGTAAATTCTTTGGCTTAAAAGTCTATTCTATTTAAGATAAAAATTACTATTGGCCATAGATATCAACATATATATACATTAATTAGACATAAAAGCAATGAAAATGAAATTAGTGTGAAGGAACTTAAAATATTCAAAAGAACCACATAATAAGTGTCATTATTTACATAACAGGTAGGTCTCTTTTCTTTTACAGAAAAACAGTCTAATATAAATCCAAACTTGTTATTAACTATTTCAAACACAAAGGAACTCTAAGAGTTACTGGATTTGAACTTCCTGTGCTACCATCTTGATTTCCCAATGATCCAGTTAGCATGTCCAAGTTCTCTTGCTTTATATGTTATGGCAAATTGCTAATGCCTGACAACAAGCAGCACTTTGCCAGGCTCAGACACCACGTTGATATGCTAATGCTCCATAATGAGGCCACCAGACATCAATTACATAAACGAGACTAGGAACAGGGCCAGCACAGGTACAGTCTACTAATTTGTTCATCTCTTTGGCCAAAAGCCAACTGCATGACAAGTGAATGCCCCGAAAGCCACTGGGGCACGACTCCTTTGCTTCAGAGAAGGATTGGACATTGCATACCTGTGTGATCCCTATCCGTCTAAGGACACTTTAATGAACCATACAAGTACACCTAATGAGAATACATCTAAAGGGCCAGTAAATTCACATACGAAGAAGAGTACAGGGTAATAAAGTTAAAAGTTAAAAGTAGAAACATCAGTCTGGGACTGACATAAAACGTAATCAAATTTCTAAAGCACAAGGCAGGAACAATACAAAAAAACAACATCACTCTTTTCCAATATTTTGAAATTATAACAACTACAGCTCAATCTCATTTTTTTTTAAGATTTTATTTATTTATTTGACACAGAGAGAGAGATTACAAGTAGGCAGAGAGGCAGGCAGAGACAGGGAGAGGAGGAAGCAGGCTCCCTGCTGAGCAGAGAGCCTGATGCGGGCCTCGATCCCAGGACACTGAGATCATGACCTGAGCCGAAAGCAGAGGCTTTAACCCACTGAGCCACCCAGGCGCCCAAGCTCAATCTCATTAATAGATTTAGTATAATTGGGTTTAATCAGAACATTAAACACTTTTTCTTTATTCTCATAATGTGTGATATACTGACAACCTCGAGCCAAATGTTTTCCATTAGGATACACCTTTGCGTTTTAAATAGAAATGAGCAGGGAAATATAATTCTTTGAATATGATTTTTTTTGGCAAACATAAAGACAATGAATGAATGACACAGAAGAGGAGCAATTAACAGTGTAATGAAAGTAATACATATATATATATACACACAATAAAATTGAATGTGTTGTATAATCCTTTGGAAATCAGTTGACAGAGATTTAAATAAAAGGATGCCAAATTTGTATATATCAGAACCGCAGGGGGATAAACTATTCTGATGTTTTTGATATAATGTAGTAACTATTAAAATAGTTTGTTGGTTGTTTTGGCTATTACGGCAGTCATTAAAGCCAGGGACGTTGTATGAAGCATCAAGCTATCTGTCAGGGCCTTCATGTTCTGTTTCTGGCAGTGCCCAAGCCAGACCAGTCTACCGTCAGCGGGAAGGGGAAAACAAGGTACAGGCGCTAGTAGACCTGGTTTCAGCCGTCATGACTGCAGAAATGTTCAGTTCACAGACACACTGTAGTATCCGGGGAGACTAACAACAACAGATTTCAGACCAGATAAGCATCATGATAAAAGCCCTATGTGGGTGCAGGTAGCTTCACAAGAGGCAGGGATTAAGAAAGGAGAACAAAGTTTACAAAGTCAACAGACCTTTTCATCTCACTCATCATTCTTTGGTTTATATTTCTGTCTTCAGAGGTGACTCTTGTGAATACTTTCCTGACTCTAACCTTAACACTTCTCAGCTATGGTTCAGATACTTCTTCTGACTTGGGTGTTGACCCATATCCTTGATCAGCCGCCCACCCCAAGTCCTCTAGCCCCCTATGAGATCTTTTTTTCAGGACTTGGTGGATCTAGTTTCTACTTCTAAACTGTGCTCTTGGCACAGAACTCCATTTTTGTTTTGTTTGTTTGTTTGTTTGTTTGTTTTTAAAGATTTTATTTATTCATTTGACACAGAGAGAGAGATTACACGTAGGCAGAGAGGCAGGCAGAGAGAGAGGAGAGAGGAGGAAGCAGGCTCCCCGCTGAGCAGAGAGCCCGATGTGGGCCTCGATCCCAGGACCCTGGGATCATGACCTGAGCCGAAGGCAGCGGCTTTAACCCACTGAGCCACCCAGGCGCCCAGAACTCCATTTTTGTGGGACTTCTAGGTCTCTGATGCTTTCAAAAGATGACTTTTTTAGAGAAACTTAAGTTACCAGACTTCTGTATGCAATGAAGTCATTTCATGTGTGGCTTAGGTGAAGCAGAGTAAGCAGTATTTTCATACCCTGCTTGTCAAAGGTAGGAGACACAGCTGAGTCACCTCATATGAAATCATATTATGTTAGTGGTTAAGAGTATCAGTGGTAGCATGAGACAGTTTGCATTTGAACCTTGGATTTGCTAACAACCAGCTATGAACCCCAGACAAGTAACCTAACCTCTCTGTGCCTCAGATAATATCAGCATGCACCTAGCAGAACTGATGTGAGAATGTAATCTTAAAAACGCCTATAAGGCATGTAGTATATGGCTTGGCCATGGTATATACTACCTGTCTGTTAGAAGTTAGTGGTAGAAGTGGCCGTGTTTATAATCAGGAAGCCTGCTCCAAGTGGATTATGCAGGACTCTTGGCATGTGAATGGCCCCTCCACCTGGGCAAGAAGCACCAAACCCACAATTCACCCATTTGCTGTGATAGGTTAGAGATGGCAACAAATTCTTGTCTCATCCTCCCCTTGTGATATGGGATCTAATTCTCCTCCATTAAAAAATGGACTCCAGGGAGCCTGGGTGGCTCAGTGGGTTAAAGCCTCTGCCTTTGGCTCAGGTCATGATCTCAGGGTCCTGGGATCGAGGCCCGCATTGGGCTCTCTGCTCAGTGGGGAGCCTGCTTCCTCCTCTCTCTCTGCCTGTCTCTCTGCCTACTTGTGATCTCTCTCTCTGTGTCAAAAAAAAAAAAAAAAGGACACCGTCAGACAAATAGGATAGAATGGAAATGATGTTCTTGGACTTCTGTGACAGCCTCATAGCTTGTAGTTTCGTCCTGGGAACCCTCTTTGGAATACCTGTTGCAAAGCTGTGAGGAAGCCCAAGCAGCTCAGTTAAGAGGAACCAAAGTACTCAGCAGATGGCCCTGGCTGCATTCTAAGCCTCCAGCCGGAACAACTTTCCAGCCTCGTGAATGAACCTTCTTATGGAGCTTGACCCTACAGGTGCAGTCTGGCAGCCCCAGCTGAAGGCACAGGGGGACAGAGACAAGCCTTCCAGCTGAGCCCTGCCGACACTATAGATATGTGAACAAACCAAGGATTGTTATTTTAAGCTACTCAAGCTTTTGGATGTTTTGTTACACAGCAGTAAGTCACAGCAATGTTTGTGAAAGTAGTCTAGTCAGCAACACACATCAGAGCTCTGTTTACTGGCATGCCATTTATTTTTGGCACAATGCTACCCAGACAGCAGTGACTGGCAGAAGGCAACACTGCTGAAGCTGTGCAGGTCCATGTTCACTAGAGCCACCACGCTGGACCTTCTGGCAAGTTTGCAGTCTTCCTTGCAAGTCCCCTGAGAGACTCAAGATTTTTTTTAAAAGTGGCAGAGGGATTTCACACCGACTGTTTTGCCACCCTTCTTCAAGCTATAATGCCCATGGTTGAGGGTCTGACTATGATCAGTATGGACCCTAAAACTGGACCTACATCTTAGCTATTAAAATTTAATGCTCTTCTTCACAGTGATTATAAACTATCTGAAATTATTTATATTCTCAAAATGGCACTTTCTTCAAATAACAAATTTTAAGTGTAGAGACGTTTGTTTGGTTTTAAAAATAAAGCCGTGGATGTCAGTCAGATTTTAGAAGTGTCACCAGTTTGTGTTCTCTTGTTCTGTACGGAGTATCCAATTTTGTTTTCAAATTCTATATGCCATGGAGTAGTATCCAATGTGTATAATTTAGTTCAATTAGAAATTTATACTGTAAATAAAACAGGTTTCATAAGTCACTTCAGACTAGTGAGGGTATCATTGCAACTAAAAATAATAATTAAAAATTAAAGAAAATAATTAGCATGCCTTTCAGCTTTTAAAATCAGACAGATGTTTTACTAACAGTTATAAAAACTGGAATAGTACTTGCCCTTAGGCCCAAACAAATGTGTCATTTCACCAGTTTCAATGTAATGCTTAATTTTAAAGAAAACCAGATATTTTTTATTATACAAAGCCAGACCAAAAATTTTAAAATCCTTATCAGTTATGTATAGGAATGTACACATATAATGTGTATTTCTATAAATGGCAATTGTATTATAGTGTTTTAGGTTTCTTATCAAAATATTCTTGCCTTTACTAGAAGGAGGTGATATTCCATGATCTTAGAAAGGAAACGCTGGTTTGAGAGCAATGGGATTACAAAATTAAGGCATCAGTGAGGACCAGAGAACAGTAGATGGGCATGTCTGCTGGTTTTAAGAATAAAAAATTCTGGACTTAGGACTCAGTAGAAATGGCTTTCAAAAATGTTTCAAAAAAGACCTGGGTGCCTGGGTGGCTCATGGGTTGAACCTCTGCCTTCGGCTTGGGTCATGATCTCAGGGACCTGGGATCGAGTCCCGCACTGGGCTCTCTGCTTGGCAGGGAGCCTGCTTCCTCCTCTCTCTCTGCCTGCCTCTCTGCCGACTTGTGATCTCTCTCTCTCTGTGTCAAGTAAATAAAATCTTTAAAAAAATGTTAAGACCTATGACAGAAGGGAGATATAACTGTGGTTATTCTAAAGCACTGATTTTTAAGGTACTGTTTGTCTTATGGTTCATAGCTCTATTAATGAGACTAGAATATTTAGTAACCTACTAATACTTATACCGACAAATCCAGATACACTCCTCAAAAGAAAGTATGAGATAGGAGCGGCCAAGAGAGTGATTCCTCCGTGGTGGAAAATCCCTGACAGATGGTTTATAGAAAAACTGGGTTTTTTACAAAAGTTAAACTGATATCCCGAAGACCCAATTCAGTCGGTCCCAGTGTTTTGCTTAATAATGACAGTACACAGGGAATTTTATGTATTTTTACACAGGGTATTTTAAAACAACTGAATCTGAACATTTTTAGAAGAGGCCTGTAATCTCCAGCTTTGTCTGTCTTCATCACTTCATAATTTCTTGGTAAAACTCTCTTTTATTCTTTTGTGGGCTTTGTTTGGCTCCCAAAGGCATAGGGGTTCAAAACTTCTAAACTGTATTTGTAAGTCCTATCATTTAAAAGTATTTGTTTAAATACGATAGAAAACACCACATACATAGACACACACATATATTGTAAGTTAGCCCATGCACCAAGTACATGCTCTACATATTGAAAGAGAGAGGGAAAAAATAAAAATAGTTAAGTTGAATTTGTTTCCCTCGCCTAATAACAGACCTGGTCATTTGAATTCCTTAATATCCAATCTTAACAAAATGCTAATAATGCTTTAAAGGCAGTAGTATAATTCCCCTGAATCAACTAAACTCTAATTTTGCTAAAAAAAAAATCTAATAGGAATGGGAGGTAATAATATGTATAACATATCTTATAAATGGCATCTAAGACAAAACAAAATTACAATTATCTTCATTTCATGACGCAATAATTGTTGCCAGGAAAAGAAAATAAAGATGTGACAGCTTAAAAGTCTATCAACTGAAAATGTATAACTACGGCTGCTGAGAAATTTCATAATACATATTCCCTTCATCTTCCCAAACAAACAACAGGCTGCGCTTCAAATGTGTTGCAAGACTATTAGGGAATGATTCTTTTTGTTTTGATTTGTTTAAAGCCAGCGGAGTTCAGTGACAAACATGCACCTTCTCCTTCTATATATATATAAGGGCAGGCTATTTAGTTAAAACAAAAACAAAACAGAAAGGAAAAGAAAACAAGTGCCTATTTGTTAGGTTTAGCGGAACTATGCTTTGTAAAATAAAAACAAAGGCAAAACGTGCCTTTTTAGTACATTAATTATGATCTATCATTTACCCTATGTTTAGAACACACAAGGGAAAAATAACATTTGTACCCATAGGTATACTAATGAGATTAGACATGAAGCTTTTGAAATAAACCTCAAACGGCTATTACCAAGCCTTATTACTGTTTAGTAGCTTCGATCACACAGTCATTTAGTCACAAATCTGTGGCTATAGACCAAATCCATACAGACTTCTAAAAGGACATTAACACCTCAAGGGACAAAAAGGATGCCTGGAAAACCTTCCTTGAGCAGGAGTTCAACTACTTCCCGTGGCAGTTTGCACACGTTTTCCAGCATGAATTTCACTTATTTAAACAGGTGAAAGTAATTAGATTTTTAAATGATTCTATTGTCAATGAGTCTGCACTCTGACAGAAGAATTCATACTGACTGTAAAAACCCTAAAACTCATAAAAATAGGAATTTCGGGAAAAATGATTGGTAGTACGTTTCTAAGTTTCCACCAAAAGAAAAAAAAAAACTCTGAAAAATTAAATCAATCTCTCCCTCTCTCTCTCTGTCTCTTTTGTATGGCATGTCAAATAACCACAGAATGTAAACATAGAATTGTTTTTTTGGAAATCAGGTATGAGGAGTACTTTCCACAGGGAAAATTTGAAATGACATTTTAAAAAAAGAAATCTACACGACGGTTGCCATCAATTGTACTGTGCTATAGCTTATTGGAAAATTTAGATTGAAACAACTTAAAATCTCAGGAAAGGGCTATTGTCAAACCCTAGTGGTCTGAAAATGGTCTTTGAGAGATCTAAAGAGATTAATCTTTTCTAAACACAGAAGTCATTTCAATGTAAAAAATTATACAATGAAAACCACAGAGCTTTAATTTTGAAAAGCCCAGGTAATTATATATTCCATGGCTCTCAGACTTCCTTACCAATAGTGGTACTCAGTTTTAACATTTATATTTTACATTTTGTATTAGAATCAAAACTCTGAATAGGTTTAAAAGATCCATTTTGAGTCTAACAGGAATTCACTGTGTACATTCTATAATCTACTTGTTCTAAAACTAAGGTTTTGATATATGCTGGTTAATAAGGCTGAAAGAGTAAAATAGGTTTCTTCTGTATTAAATTAAACTCACCATTTTTAAACTAGAATGCATACAATTATAGTAAGGTTGCCTCTTATGAAATGTCTGAGATGACCAAAGAAAACGTATACTGCTTTTAAAGGGAAAGTTAGACCTGCTTAAGGTGTAGGTGTAATTATACATACTGCTATTTTGTATGAGAGCCTCTGGAAGGAAAAAAAAATTAAAAGTGGATCCTAGCTATGTTCATATTAATTACATGATACAGCATGATTAGATGGGAGTAATTAGTGTATGCTGAAGTAAACTGAGTTTGAAAGCTTACTCAATATTATTAAGCGCCCTTTTTGAAAGTAGTGAATAGCTTAATTTAATTTGTGCTGGTTAAAGCACACAGACTTCCAAATACCAAGACAATACTAAATTTACACTTTTACCGAAATCATACTAATAAATGCAGAGGAAGAGATGTCTGAATAGCACTAGCCAAAGATTATGTGCTTGATTTAACTTTTTTTTCCCCCCACAATTAGTATTCAGGAGACTGATTTGTTCTCATCAAAATCATCAATGCTCTCAGGTGATTTTCGCCCATGGCATTACAAACAAAACGAGACTATTGTAAATCCCAAATGTCCTAAAAAGTTACAAAATTTTACATGTAAAAGAACACTACATGAAAACAGAACGAAAAATATTTGTCAGACACAGTTATAAAAATTTAATCCAATAAATTTTAAAGCAGGAAGTTATTTTATCCATTAAATAAAAGTGAGATTTTTCTGTAAGCAAGATTAATGACAAACTATATATCTACAATTCAATTGAATATAAACAACCATGTGTTGTCCATTAGGGAGGCATTTGCTCATGGGTATTTTCCTAGCTGTGGTGATGAATTTGCACCAATCCATCTACACAGTCTCACCCAGTTCTCCTTGTCACCAACTGCACACATTTGCCAGCCAGCTGGCTGGGGTGAGGGGCGTCTCCTGTGCCACATAACAAAGACAAGCTTGCTGGTCTGCATGGGGATGAAACCCATGACCTCTGCTTCATTAACAACATGGGTAGCCAAGTGAGCTAACCAGTCACTGATTAAAATAAATGTATACCGTGCCAGGCCAGAAACACTAGCATCAACCTTCAATATACTGATATGAGAAACAATTTTTTGTTTTCTCCAGCAAATTTCCTAGAACTAATTTGTTATGAGAAACAAATTTCATGAAATGCAACACTACCATCATTACAATGAAACCACGATGAATTTGAAGCAGAAAATGAGCTTCAAAAAGACTTTAAATACTTGAGGCTAATTCTACTGAGTTTAATTCAGTTGGTTAAAAGCCAACTTTAAATTGAAATGCCTCTTAAAAGAAAGGACTTGAATTACATAAACTTCTAACAAAATATTCTTAATGAAAATTATTGAAGAAACATAAGCAAGTATCCCTTATAGACATCAGTAATAAACATATTCCTTAAGTTTGCTCCTTGATCTTGTCATAGGTATAAATTTTATTTTTTATTTTTTTTATTTTTTTTTTAAAGATTTTATTTATTTATTTGACACAGAGAGAGATCAGATCACAAGTAGGCAGAGAGAGTGGGGGAAGCAGGCTCCCTGCTGAGCAGGGAGCCTGATGTGGGCCTCGATCCCAGGACCCTGAGATCATGACCTGAGCTGAAGGCAGAGGCTTTAACCCACTGAGCCACCCAGGCGCCCTAAATTTTATTTTTGAAACACACACATACATGCACAAACATATAGCAATGGGGGACAGGATATGAAAAAGGTAACTTCTAACCTAGAGGGTGTCTTATAGTAATATTACAAGCATTTTTTAAAAATAAATTTTATTTATTTATTTGAGAGAGAGAGAGCACGCACAAGCAGGCAGAGTAGAAGGTAGAGAGAGGGAGAAGCAGGCTCCCTGCTGAGCATGGAGCCTGATGTGGGGCTCCATCCCAGAACACTGGGATCTTGACCTGAGCCGAAGGCAATCACTTAACCAACTGAGTCACCCTGGGGCCCCTACAAGCATCTTTAATGTTATCATTTTTAAAAAGATCAAATAAGAATAAAAAACATTATCGAAAGAATTAGACAGCCAAAATTTACTCAATTGTTAGGACTTCTCCTCATTAACACCAAAGAGAATTTATTTAGTTGCCATCTCATCTTGGATCTACATCTCTGTGTTTGTCTTCTTCCACTTCTAATTACATCCTTTTGAAAGGTGAGCTCAGAACCAAATACCACAATGCCTATTTACTCTGTTTAAACATTATAATTTTAATGCATTTACATTTTAAGGCACTCACATTATGCCACTGACACATTTTTTCCCTCAAAATGTTAAACTCGGCATGCCTACTATTTTTTAAGCCATCCAAAAACCTGCATCTCATACTTCTCACTCAATCCATTATTTATTCACAATCCTGAGCTTCCGTAACAACTTGTACATTCTCATAGTATAGCAGGGCTTACATTTAATTGTAATTATTTGTTAAAATGTCTTCTCTTGTATAGTCTAAAACAGGGACATGTCTTATTCATCTCTGCCTCTTTAGCAACAAGCAGGTGCTTTACATATAAAAGGTGCTTAATAAGTGAACTCTGAATAGAAGAAAGAATAGATAATTCCCTATTAAGTTTTACTTGCTTTGTTTTGGTCTATTACCCCATTGAGATCTCTCTGAATAAGGATTATATTAACCATGCCTCCCACCTTTGTATCATCCTTAAATTTGGTAGTTAGGTCTCCTATATTTTACTCATTCAAAGTCATTGATGAATGTTGAAAATGATAGGGTCTTTGGCATGTCAATCATGGACCTCTCTTCTACTTGTCATCCACCCATAAAGAAGAAATCCTTGAGTATAATCACCCAGGCAGCTATGCTCCATTAAATTTTACAGTCTAGTTTTGTCCAACTTGTCCACACAAATGTTTTCAAAGACTTGGTCAAAAAGCCTTGCTATAATGAAGGTTAATTATATCCACAGCATTCACTAAGTAGTCTATCGAAAAAAGAAAACAAGTTTGATTTTACATAGCAAATACTTAGCAAAAAAACATTTTGTTTCTTAGTAATATAAAAACTTCTAAAGACTCATAAACCTATTTCATAATCAAAATCACAAGACCAATATGGAGGTTCTACCAGTATCCAGCTTTTCTACATTTAAAAATTTGCCCTTTCTGCTCATCTCCAATCATTTAAGTTCTTTCTTACTTATAAGTAAGGTACTTATTCTTTCTGCTTACAGTCTCAAGCATCCCCTACTTTGGTTTCATGAAAACCATAAGTTGTTTCAGTACCTACATTTTGTATGCTCCTGCATATTAAAGTAGCCAAGTGTTCTCTCTCCATTGCTCACTTAGCTTAGAATTCCTCTGAAACCTGTTTTTCTCACCCACTGCAGAACACTATCCTTAACAAAGAAGCAAAATAGGATTTGAGTTTTACTTTCTAACCATAATCTGTTAACAGTATACCATTCGTTCTAAGTAACAAGCCCATGCATTATTCTTTTGGTTTGAACACACCTCAAAAAGACTTGTTTTTTCCTTGCCATTTTTGTAAGCCCTCCATCAATCTCAAGTTTACCTTCCTTGATATTTTTCTCATTGCCATGAATCCAAATTTTTTATTAACCTTTTGCTGTACCTTCACTGTATTTTTTAATATTTGTCTTTTTTTTCTTACTATTCCACCCCATCCCATCCCCAAGGCCATCACAGTTTCACCATATCAACATTGTTAGAATTTTATATTTGAACTCTTTCATCCTTTTGGCCAGGTTCCCTTTTAGTGTTTTTAGCTCTGGGCTCAGCCAGATCTTTAAGCATTCTTACTATAGCAGATCTTTGTAACTAAAAGAAATAATAAATGACTTAGAGATATTATTTGCACTACACAGACCATTCCAGGTTACCGTTCAATCTTCATTAAGGACTAGCAATTTGGTCTTGGAAAAACTGTGCTTTATAAGCAACTCCACTGCTTATTTTGAGTGGGCTTTCATTTTGTTTTTTATAATCCTTTGCAAAAAAAATCTGTAATAACGTTTACGACATCTTGAATTAATGACAATGCCAAAAATGATAAGAGGCGAAGCTCCCAAGATGTCATCAAATGTTTAATTTGCTAAATTGTGTGAATGCAAACTGATTGCTAAAACAAAAAAATTTTTTTTTACTAAATTTCTATAGAAAAAGCAACTTTTTTGGTCAATTCTCTTACTCCTAAAATATTTTCTTTTCCATTGAAATAACTTGTACAATTTGAGCATTCTCAAGTATAGAACTATCATTATTATGAATGAACAAATTATACCTGAAACCTACTTTCCTAAAGCATACAATCTATTTCTGACCATATCTAGATATTTATTCCTTGGCCATTTCAAATTCTAATTTAATATGGCAACTATCTCCCAATATTCACTTTCCTTTTATACTGCGAACCATTCTTTCATATTGGTTAGAAAGAACTAAGTCCACTGAGGCATTTCCCTGTTTGTTTTTCTCTACCTTCTTACATGAGACTGAAATCAATTCTTAATTATCTTAGGTAAATTGTGCTTTCACGTTCTTATTGACATTTAACACCAAATATAATTTGTTATGTAGTTTTATCATCATTTGAGTACTGTCCCTAATTTTTATTCATATTTTCCTAACATTTCTCTGATGGGAGACCTTTGAAACCAAAGCATTGTTCTATCCAGAGGAAGACAGAAGGCTCTGAACAGAAGTAAAGGAAAGGCGGATGTATCTTGGTTGACAATGATGGTATTCTATTCCAACATTGTGTCCCTGACCTTAAGAGACTGAACAAACTAGAAAATTGCCAGTAGTTCCTAACAAATCTAAAGTATACACTGTTTGGTTTTAAGAGGATAAAATATGTGGGAACCTTTGTGCAGAAAATACCAAATGTTACTCAAACCCAAACTAAGATGGTTTCTGAATGGTTTGTAAATTTTGATTATACATTATTCTGCTTGTATTTACTAGCTCGGATAATGAAGAGCTAATTCCATTCTTTATATTTTAGGTTGTACAGTAAATATTGTGGTAGCTTTCCAATACCAATCTTCCATTTCATGAGAACCAATATTTCAGCCTAAAAATTACATTAGTTAAGGTATTTTTGGCTATGAGCATCAGAAAACCTGATTTGCTGGCTTAAGGAGGAAGGAACTGTATTTTCAGGAAATTCAGGAAATTCAATTAACGGGAAATTCAAAAGTAGTTGTGTGGATTTGAGAGTAGATTGACTTAGTGACTCAATATCATCAAGGCTCCACAGCATTGGGTTTATCTTGAATCTGGTTTTCCTTATAGGACTAATCAAGGCAAAATGCTTCTTTCTTTTTTTCTATCCAAAGGGGTAGGAGGGAGGGAACAAGGGGAGAGAATGTAGGAGTGAAACAGATGAAAGTGGCAGGCAGGGAAGGGAGAACATGCCTCTTGTCATTCTCTAAGAGCAAGGAAGTACTTTCCTAGTAGCCTCTTGCCAACCTTTCCTCATTTATCACTGACAAAAATTGGATCACATGACAATTTCTGAACCAGTTGTAGGCAAAAAGGATGGGATTACCCTTAGACTAAAAAACCTAATGTTAATTTTATAAACTGCATTCTTTTCTTCTAAGATGTGGCTAGAGAACCATGTAGTCCTTTGAGTAGTTGGCAGCCATCTTGCAACCACTGAAAGGCGATAGCTTAGGGTGAGCCTTAGGACAAAGCTCATAGCATGGAGAGAAAGTGGATATGGTAGGCAAAGTTCATGACTGCTCTGAACTAACAAAGCAAATCAAATTTGAAATCCAAATTAATTTTTTTTTTTTGAGAGAGAGAACATATGGGCAGCAGAGGAGGGGCAGAGGGAGAGGAAGAAAGAAACTTCAGCTGATCCTGTGGCCAGCTTGGAGCCCAATGTGGGGCTTGATCACACCACCCTGAGATGACGACCTGAGCTGAAATCAAGAGTCAGATGCTTAACCCACTGAGCCACCCAGGTACCCCCCCAAACTAATTTTTTTATATCTAATTAACTTAATTAATAAATTCCCTTTTTTTTGCCATTTGAATTAAATTTCTTATCACTTCCAAATTTAACCCAGGTGATAGCAGTGTGTAGTTATTAACTCAGGAGCAGTACTTTTTCAAGACATGATGCCACTTTATACTGGTGAGCACCCAAAATATATGCAATCATATGTATTATTATGATAAATTCTCAGCAAGTGAAAGTCCATCCTTACAGTCTTACAATGGTTTTCAAATGGACAAGAAAAAATTTGAGTGTTAATCAACTTATTAAGAAAAGTATGATAATCTAAATAGTACATCAGTACTTCTTCTGAGCAATTCTGTGAGCTGAGACTAGGGTTTTCTCAACTCATTCTTTTCTTATTGGCCAATGGTTGAAATGTGCTTCTCGCTGGCAAAAATGGACCCCTCCCCACATCATACACATAAATATCACAGACCTTATGCCTAAGAAAATGTTGAAGGACTATGGACTAGCCCTGTGTATCTTTGATTTTAGATGGATGCTAAATTCAACCATGAATATAATTTACGAAGTCTATGTCTACGATATGCCACAGGGTCTTATCATTGTTTTGAATCACAACTACCGTAATTCAGGCTTGACAAAAACACTAGAAGGATGCTTTTGTTTTACCAATTTAATTGATAAAAATGTTTCTTTACTATACTCACTGACACTATTTAAGAAATCTGCAATAACATGTGGTACTCACAAAGCTTTCCTTGATTTTGAACCCAGGCTTTCAAGCTTGCCAATATTTACACATACATGATGCTTGCACTTACAGCAACCAGCAATCATTTTTTACCCTCTGAGTAAGTGTTACTTCCTGGAAATATTTCCTAGAGGTGCTATTTCCTGGAGTCCTCATTTAATTTCTCAATTGTGCGTTTTCAAGTTTAGCCACATAGAGGCCACCTTCTTGCCTTACCATCTGGTCTGACCCTGAATTAACAGAATGTCCTTTATATTGTGTAGCTTATAGCAGCAAGATGATTAGCCATTTCATGAAATTACCTCTCAAATCAGTCACAAACCAAACTATAAGTCACACAAAATCGACAAAATGCAAATTTGTGATAAGATTAAAATCAGTTCCTGAACTGAAACCGGAAGCTACTCCAAGTACTCGAGATATATTTTATTTATTGATTTACTCATTTATTTATTACTATGAGAGAGTAAGGCTAATTTTTTATGACTTGGGGCTTCTTAAGGGGAAAAACCAGTTAGTCTCATAAAACTCAACAGAGGCACTTGGTTAGGCAATGATAAGCAATGAAAGTAAAGATAATAATGAGAGCAACTGACTAAAATGATGGCAAGCAAAAGGCCAGAAATCCATCAAATGAGGGCAAAAGTAGTTTGAACAGAATTAACTATTGCGTTAGGATTCTGGCATCTGAAGTAACAAAATGTAAGCAACACCATTATCCATGTTGAAAAGTTAATGGCCACATGAGAGAAGCAGAGAGTCCAGAGCACTAGACAAACAGAGCATGAAAGGGTACAGAGACACCTTTCCCACAGATATAAGAAGCAGTGCTGTTCAACCCTTTTCCCTCAACTAGCCTTGGCTATCCCTTCACAGGCTACAGCATTTGGTCCATGCAGATCCACAAAGTCTAGTTGTCTCTCAGCTGATATACAAGATCAAAGGTTAGTGATTTTTAAAAATGACATAAGTAACTTGCTACAGAGAAAAATCAGCTCTGTGGCATGTTTCAGGCCACTAAAATACAGGTCCAAAATGCAGTCTTCATTACATTCCAAAAGAATCTCATCTGAACCATAGAAAACAAGAAGAGTCTTCAGAGAAGTGATTGTACCTGATTTCTGACCTAAGTGTATTATTTTTAAAAAATGAATTCTTTATTTCTGTTTCTCCAGAACAAAGGTAAACACTGCACATATGGTTACTGGATATTCTGGTACCTTTATAGAACAGGCCCCAAGCCTAAAAGCCCAAAGTAGCTCCAGCCTCCCCATGGGACAGGTAAATCAAAGTGAGAGTCAAGTTTGATCTCATTCCAGACTTGAACCACCTATGGAGGCCAAACTAACCTGGTACTTGCTCACTCCACAGAGGGGCCCACACAGGTCAGGCTAGGTGCTCAGTTCCCCAGTAGCCTGGTGTGTTTCTGAAAGAGTGCCCATTATTTTTATTTCCCTAAATCCTAGAAGTGGAGGGGGTCTGATTCGGATGACAAAAGAGTATTTTTTCACCACTGTAATACTCTAAAACAGAGGGAACAAAAGTTAGAATATTGGTTCTATATATGTCACATATTACAAAATAATTATAAATGGATGACTTATTCATTTCCTTAAAGAGCAAAATTCAGGATTGCAAATAGCAACAGAAAAAGAAATAGCAATGTTCATTTGTTTTCCCATAGGAAAATAATGTCGGTTGCCATTAAATATATACATCAAAGCTGTAATTACACACTTTATACACTCTCTTCACAACATATACCTTTCCAAATATCTCATACTTAAAAAATTTAGAAATGTCATTTGTAGATTTTTCATGTATATGTGATTTGAGAGCTAATCAATTAAAAATAACTGAGCCGGTGTTCACAGAACAAACTTATATGATATGGCAGGGGTGGGGAGGGAAGATACTTGTCATTTAGAAACCTGGATTTGGAGGGAATAAAAGAGAACTGAGATACCATCACCAGGATCCAGAGGGACCTTTTTTTTTAAGATGGGAGTGATTTACCCTTATCTGTTCCCCCTGACAGGCTGATGGAGGGAATGGAAAGAAAGTACAGCCTTGGTGGGCCCCTCATCACCACTGCAGGCATACTGCCAAACAGGTATGGCAAAAGGGTGAATGAGAATGGAAGCCACAGTTAATGGAGAAAGGGAGAAAGGCTGGGAGAAATTCATGACCAGTGACTATGTAGTGGATATAGGAAGTAAAAGAGATGACAAGATAAAGGTAATCCAGACCATGGAATCCTGGATTTTTAGATTTAGGGAGTGAAGCTGTTTCAGATTATAACAACATTCAGATGTGACAACAGGAGTGGGGTGCTAAAGGAGAGTAGAAATAAAGGCCACATGGACTAGTGAGGAGGCCATACAGCCACTGAGGTAAGTCATACACATAAACTGAAACACCATCCAGTATGATGGTGAGATGAGAAACAGGGAGGGAGACTACAAGCTGCACACCACATTATTTGCTGAATGTGAGAAGTGACCTAAAGTTCCAAGGATGACAGTGGAGAGCAGGGGAAGAGAAGGTAGCCTAGTTGAATGACCTGAGCCTTAAACAAAGAGTAGGTTTATAAAAGGAGTTATTCCTTTAAAGGGAAGTTTCAGAAGTGATCAAGTGTATAGGCAGTAAAGTGTTAATACAGAAATCATCCAAGCTTTCAGATCATCTTTAAAAGAAACTAGAATGTTGTTTCAATCCACAATGCCATCACTCTCATGCAAATTCCAATATAATTTCACAGTGAAAAAGGAGATTGGCATTACAGCTAGTATACTCAGAATTGTGCTTGGAAGTATGTGAATATCATCTTTCATTGAAGTACGGTTGAAAGAGTGAGAGTTCGCTTGAGAACCTAGGATGACATTAAACCTGCCTTCAAACTGCTGGAAACAGCTTCAGATAAAGAAAATTGCTCGTCTATGGCTTACCAAATGGCAACAGGAGAGAGGATATCTGAGGAAAGGTTTGTGAATGATACATGAGTGAGGAAATGAGACTTCAGACAGCAAATCTTGACAAGAAGGGTTTGTCTTTGGCCATGAAAACATGACTAGAAGATTTCTGTCATGCCAGGATAGGAGTTCTGTGGGGTTTTTCATGGAACTAAAGGACTACCAAATGGACCATTGGTGAGAAACTGATGTGGGCCCTCAAGAAATCTCAGCTCCTGAGAGGGGGATTAGATACTTCTCAGCCTAAGCTCGTTACAGGTAAGGATTCAGGAATATAGTTTCCTGGGTATTCAAATTAGGCTTTGAGGCTTCACTTGAGAAGCTGTCAAAAACACCATAAATATAATTTTAGAACTACTAGCAGAAAGGGTGACTGTTATGGGCTAAATTGTGCCCCTCTTCCCTGCCCCCATTCACTTGTTGAAGTTCTATTTCCTAGTATATCAGCATGTGACTGCCTTTGGAGACAGGATCTTTAGAGAGGTAATTAAGTTAGAATGAGGTCATAAGAGTGGACCCCAATCCATTATGACCATGTCTTTATAAGAAGAAGAAATGTGGGTACAAACAAGCACATAAGGAAAACAAAGGGAAGGGCCAGGGAGAAATCAGCCATCTACAAGCCAAGGAGAAAGGCCTAGAACAAATCTTCCCTCTCACCCCCAAAAGAAACTAACTCTACCAACTACCTGATCTCAAATTTCCAGGCTCTAGACTGTGAGAAAATAAATCCTATTGTTTAATCCACCCAATCTGTGGTACTTTGCTATGGCAGGCCTAACAAACTAATACAATGATTCACGCTGCTGTTCTTTGCTATTGGTGCTGCCTTCTGGATTAGTTACAAAGTAGAATTCTAAAACGAGGCTGAAGAGGAACTGTAGTAATGTCCTGAGGCTCAAGTGCAGCAAATATATCCCTTCTAACCTAACTAAATGTACGTGAAATTTCAGCCAGTTCAGACATGGAAACAAAATGTGACATATCAGAATCAGTGCATACTATACAGTCTTCCTACATCTGATACAAGAGTAACAGTACTACAAAGAAGTACCTCGATCAACTTTTTTAAAAATACAGGGATGTGTGTCCACGCACATGCGTGTGTACAGGTGGTTTGGTGTGGGTTTTTTTTTTTTTTGGTCATATTGCTGTTTAATACATCTATTTATACAATAATTAAAGCACCTCCACGAAAGTGAAGGAAGAGGTATTAAAAACACAGATTCTCCCATTCCTGCCATTAACACGTATTCGTATTGTAAGATAATATAATATAGAATATGATTTCTGTCTTAAGGAGCCCAGGTTATGCATTTTATGTTGTAACATTTGGGGAAACTAATTGTTAATTTATATGATACTTTTTATGGTGTTAGAGAAAAATAAATGTACTTGATAAAATTAAGTAAAATATATTTAAAGTAAAATATATTTGACAAGTCTTAAGAAAATAAAGTAGAACCAATTGAATTTTGATTGTTATAGTTTTATTTAGATTAACAAGCACCAATATTTGCAATTTATCTTAAAAGTACTATTTAAAGACTACTACTTATTCTAGACACATAATAATTTCTTTTTCTTTTTTAAAGACAATAAAGCCCAGTATTCACATTTAATGTAAAAAAAGCTCCTGGGATGCCTGGCTGGCTCAGTCAGAAGAACACGCAAGTCTTGGTCTCCGGGCTGTGAATTCAAGCCCCATGTTGTGTGTAAAGATCACTCAAAAATAAAATCTTTTAAAAATTTTAAAATAAATAAATAAAGCTACTAAGTTTTTAATTGATATGATGTACCTACCAACAACATATATACCATTTTAAAAAAAGGAATATATAGGATGTTAAAGATTTTATTTATTTTTTGACAGAGAGAGTGATCACAAGTAGGCAGAGAGGCAGGCAGAGGGAGAGGGGGAAGCAGGCTCCCTGCTGAGCAGAGAGCCCGATGCGGGCCTCGATCCCAGGACTCTGAGATCATGACCCGAGCCGAAGGCAGAGGCTTAAACCACCGAGCCACCCAGATGCCCCAATCCTATATATTCTTGAAAATAGTAATGGTGTAAATTACACTTTATTCTAATAGTTTACTTTTATTTCACAAATAAACACGTTTATTTTATTGATCAAATCTCACTGATACAGATATGGACCACTGACTATCAAATGCTATATAAAGAAGCATGGGAATAACTTTATGAATATTTTCAACACAATTACAGAACTTGTGGCAGGATAATTCATACCAGCTCTTTAGACAAGGAATGTATCTGTCAATGCAAGAAGAGTCCTTGCTGCTCTCTATCAATCCCTTCAAAAATGGGCAAGATATTTGAAAAGACATTTCAAAAAAGGTAGACAGAGGGAAATAAGCTTAGGAAAAATACTCAACATCATCGGTCATTTAGAAATTGCAAATTAGGGGCGCCTGGGTGGCTCAGTGGGTTAAAGCCTCTGCCTTCAGCTCAGGTCATGATCTCAGGGTCCTGGGATCAAGGCCCGCATCGGGCTCCCTGCTGAGCAGGGAGCCTGCTTCCCCTTCTCCCTCTGCCTGCCTCGCTGCCTACTTGTGATCTCTCTCTCTCTGTCAAATAAATAAATAAAATCTTAAAAACAAGAAATTTTAAATTAAAACTACACAGAGATACTACCATATTCCTATTTTTTTTAAAGATCTTATTTATTTATTTATTTATTTGACAGAGAGAAAGAGAGAGAGCACAAGCAGGGGAAGCGGCAGGCAGAGGGAGAAGCAGGCTCCCTGCTGAGCAGGAAGGCTGATGCGGGGCTCTATCCCAGGACCCTGAGATCATGACCTGAGCCGAAGGCAGCCGCTTAACAGACTGAGCCACCCAGGTACCCCACATACCTATTTAAAATGACTTAAATTAAAGATGAACCATACCAAATTTTAGCAAGGATAGGTAAAATTGGAATCCTCATTCAGTGCTGATGGGAATATAATATTACACAAATACTTTGGAAAACAGTTTAGCAGTTTCTTAAAAAGTTAAATATACACCTACTATATGATCAGCCATTCCACTCCCAGATAGTACCCAAGAGAAATGAAAGCCTATGTCCACATAAAAACTTGTACATAAATGCCCAATAGCAGACTGATGCTTAACAACCCCACCTGAAAACAACCACGTATCCATTAATAAGTGAAATGATGCAATGCAGGTAGTAGAATATTACTCTGCAATAAGATGGAATTGATACACACAACATAGATGAGTATCAAAATAATTAATGTGAGTGAAAAGTGGCAGACAAAAAGGAGTATAGGCAAAGATATTTTTCCATATATTTAAAATTTTAAAAAATGCCCTAATCTATAATGACATAAAGCAAACCAGTGGTTGTCTGCAGAAGAGATAGAGGCAAGTATGGGTGGGATGGAGGGACATAAAGGAGCAGGAAAAAACTTTGTGGTTTCTAGATGTGTCCATTATCTTGACTGTGCTGATGTCTGCACAGACATATCTACTTAACAAATTATACACTCTAAATATATGCAGTTTATGTCAATATTTCTCAAAAAAACTGTTAAAAGTGTAAAGAAAAATTGCCTTCTTGGTTACCCCTAACCTCTGGAATTAGAGTCAACTATATATTGAAAGGCTCCTGAAACTATAGCTGGGACTCCCATAAGAGGAGCTTAATCAAGGCACCACGACCAACTTCATTTTGAGCGGCCTCAGTACTACACTGCAAATGACATTAAATGAGGCACTGAGAGGTTGATACAAGGAGAATGTTCAATGACTCTAAAAAATAGCATCAGGGGCACCTGGGTGGTTCAGTGGGTTAAAGCCTCTGCCTTCAGCTCAGGTCATGATCTCAGGGTCCTGGGATCAAGGCCCGCATTGGGCTCCCTGCTCAGCAGGGAGCTTGCTTCCTCCTCTCTCTGCCTGCCTCTCTGCCTACTTGTGATCTCTCTCTGTCAAATAAATAAGTAAAATCTTAAAAAAATAAAATAAAAATTGCATCAGCAACAAAGAAAACAAATAGAAGACATCAGTTTTGAGTGGTGATGACTATTTATTCTTTCATTCATTTGGGGTATATTTACATGCAGCTAATTTTTAGACAGGCATTGTTTATTTCTTAATATAGAGTGCTGTATAAATCTTCAGTGATATTTTAAAGTCATTTTCTCTGTGTATGAGTGGGGGATTTTGTATCATGGAATTTCCTCAAAAGATACTCCACAAGTCCAACTATGGCCATCCTTTAAAAATTACTTTAATCAATGTGTAATTCATAATTATGCAATTATTTTATTATTCAGAGACATTATAAGTGTAACAAATAAGATTAACCTAGGATTTTATACACTAATTGACTTAATTAATAAACCTCATCCATACCAGTATGCATCTCCATAAATTATTATTTCTTCTATTTTCATGTTTAATTGACTATAAAGCATGCTAATACATGAGTGGAGATGTAAGGCAAAAAAATTAATACCAGTTTTTTTGGTAAAGTAAACCAAACTCTCAAAATGCCTCTTAAGTAAAATTCTATTGTTCTTTAAATAACAGAATCTTAGAAACAGTTTTCTGATATTTTAAATATCATACACTTTCAGTAAATAAATATCATACACTCAAAACACACACTACCACAAAGGAAAATAGAATAAATGATAAATGCAAAATTATTTGATTTACCTAATGAAAAGACAGCTCTAACATTGTTTCCTGTCCCACTATTCACTGGCTTGTGACTTTGGGATCCTTACTCAATGCCTATAAGCCTCATCTTCTTTATCACTAAAACAGAATGATAATAGTTTCCATCTCGTAATACTGTTAATGCTTTATCCTTTGAATTTTATTACTTAAACCTATACATTCCTATAAGAAATACTCTGTTGCATATTAGAAGAACTTTTAATGAAATGCTTTAGCCATTAAATGTTAGTTACCATTTGCTTCAAGTATCTCTCTATTGCATCTGAGATTTATATTTAGTCTAAGGTGCTTTTGAGGAATAGAGAAAAACATGGTAAAGCCACAAGCTTGGTTGGGACAAAAGCAATATCTAAAACTGCCTGTATAATAGTATTTTGTGGTAGAATGCATTATTCAGACAGAAGGAATGTGCCTCTCTAGAAGTCTACATCCACCTCTATGACCTAGAATCTTCAGACATTGTTCAAAACTAGAATCTTTAAATTCTGGCTGCGAAATTATATTTGGGACTTTATACTGCCACAGATTCTGGCCCTGTTATGAGCCCGTTTGGCTGTCAGAGAAAACTGAGGCAAGGTTTGGATAGCTGTGAACTGATACCTGGATTCTCTGACTTGAAGCTGGAGACTGCTGCAGGGTAGGTAGGGTGCTGTCACATCCTATAGCCCTTGTAAAAGCATTCCTCTCTCTTCCAAAGGTAAAGATTCCAGCCTTCCTGATTCCACACATCTAAGCATGCTTCATAGAATTTTAGAGTGGCGGAGAAAGTCAGTCTGGTCTATTTTGATCTCCTAATTTTATTTTATTTATTTATTTTTAAAGATTTTATTTATTTATTTGACACAGAGAGAGAGAGAGAGAGATCACAAGTAGGCAGAGAGGCAGGCAGAGAGAGAGACAGGAGGAAGCAGGCTCTCTGCCGAGCAGAGAGCCCGATGCGGGCCTCGATCCCAGGACCCTGAGATCATGACCTGAGCCGAAGGCAGAGGCTTTAACCCACTGAGCCACCCTGGCGCTCTGATCTCCTAATTTTAAAGATAAGAAAGCTGGGCCCTGGCCGGTATTATTTCCATAAGACCAGGCTTTGCAAGAAGAACCAGAAACAGCTGATACAAAGCTACCTAACAGGTAATGTTGGATATTTCTAAAGAAGTTTTGACTTACTCAAGTTCCTAGTGGAGTAGAATGAGAGAGATGGAGAACCAGAAGCAGGACCAGTAAAATAGGAGAGAGAAAGTAAAATAGGAGAGAAAAGGCAAAAAGAAAACTTAAATGTACAAGAACCTCATTTTTAATGACATGAGGCAGCATGCCTTAAATATCTAGGGGAGAAAAATAGAAGTACAGGGAAAGGGGGGAGTCCTCAAAAGGAAGAAAAGAAGAAAAGCATGGGAAGGAAAGATAAATCAATGAAGGTACAGTCAATGGAGTAAAGAATAAAAAAGAAAAAGTCAAAGAATGGTGAGTTTAGATGTCAACCATAAAAAAAAGTTACACTTCTGTCATAGTATCTAATGTTTAAGCTTTCACTTGTTAAAAGGTTCTGATTTACCAATGTTGCTCAAAGTAATTAGACATTCTTGATAATTCTTGATGTAAGTCTCTCATATTTCTACTGTCATAATCTATGTGACTATTTAACAGTATGGTTAAGAATCAAGCAAATAAAAATTAAAGAAAAAAGAGTAAAGATTTTTATATAGTCAGATTATCTAGAAATGTTAGGATTTTTTGTTTGATTATGTTTCCATTCACGAGTTTCCAGACTGCCTTTAGATTTTATTTTATTTTATTTTATTTTATTTTTTTGAAGGAGGGGGAAAGACAGAGGGAGAGGAACAGAGGGAATCTTAAGCAGGATCCATGCCCAGCACAGAGTCCCAGGCAGGGCTCAATCTCACAACCCTGAAATCATGACCTGAGCCGAAATCAAGAGTCGGATGCTTAACCAACTGAGCCGCCCAGGTACCTGTTTTTATGTTTTAGAGTGTCTTTAAAATGATAGCTTTTCACCAGTTTTTCTCCTTAAAAGTCCGTTTTTTCAAGTGGCAAGGTTTTTAAATAATGTGCATGAATATATTATTTATTTTACATTAGCTAGAAATTGGGTAGCAAGAAAGTCCTGATTCTTTCCTAATAGGCTTAGAATCTCTGACAAGTCACTTCCCCTATGCCGTTTAATTAACCCCAGCATCGCTCATATTCCTCTTCTGCTAACCTACTTCCCCATACATGCTTGTTTTTTAAATCAGCAATTGACAAAGTTTATTTTAGTAATCTCATATCTTGTTCAATGTACAAAATACTCATATATAAGTCTGCCAGATATTTTCCAAAAATAAATGCCTGTTATTTGAGGAAATTTTCTAAGACTCCCTTTTGATATAACCTTATGTGTCTGAGTACCAAATTTCGGGCTTGGAATTGTTGCTACAGTATGAAATTGGTGGGGGTGACAGCATTAACCACAGTGGATTAGAAATAAGTTGGCACTGCAAATCTACCAAGAAAATATAAAATGCAAGAATGCATGTGAATATGTCTTATACTTTTCCTATCATAAACAATATATACATACTTAAATAAAATATTTAATATGCATTAAAACAAAAATGTGATATTAAAATAGTTAACATTTACATGTAAATATATATGTGTATCTATTTGTGTGTGTACACACAAATACACATATATATGTACATTTTGTTCTCCAGAGGAAGATTAGTAGACAATCCAGTAGACACATATTATTTTGGTGGTACATACATATATCATTTACAGGTTGGGGATTTCTTAGTTATTTTCTATAATCAACGTTTATAAGACATTGTTACTTGGTTTAAATGATTGTTATCACAACAAGATCACAGCTATATCAGGACCAAGGGCATATAAATCTTTTCATTTATTTTAAAATTAATCTGTTTTCTTACAAGTCCTATAAGTTAACTGATTTGAAATTACTCAACATCAAATTATTTTTAAATGAATGTAAAATTTGATATCTGTAATTTCTATAATTTTCTACATCATTAAGATTGTTTAAATTGGATAATTGAAATCCTATATAGCCATAAGTTAACTTAAAATAATAATTATTATAAATCTGTGCATAATAATTTATTTTTCTTTGATCAAGTTGGTATTTGTGATAGTAACTATAAAAACCATAATTAAGCAGCCAAAGGTTAAGATGGTCAAATGCAACATAAGTACATTACTCGTCTTTATTTGAAACAAGACTACTGATGGGAATATAGTATTTTTGACATTTGTCCTAAGTCTACAGTAGTTCCACTTCCATATGGTATAATACAGATATAAGCTTTACTTTAAGCAATTGAACTTTTCACACCCTCGAAAGCCACAAAATCAGATGGTCTGTGGTTTTTGCAGCTGGTGCACTATACTCATTTGGGGTAGTGTCATATAAAAAATATTTCACTCCCCAAGCCTTAGACAGAATCAGTCATTAATGAAATGCAGGCAGTACAATGAGATCATATGAAGTATAGATTTCAACAGCCATACTATGAACACTGAAGGAACTCAGAACATGAACACAAATCAAATTCTTACTGCCAAAAAAGAAAGAAAGAGAAAATATTAAGGAATGCCTTCACAGACTTAGCATTTGCTTTGAAAACAGCTGTTAACCACTACCTTGAAAGAAGTTTTAGTTTAAGCATTTGCAGACTAAATAATCATAAGTTGGATACAGAATAACAGAAAATATCTTCAGACATAATGGTACATTACAAGATTATCCACCATAATATACAACTATCAAAATCAAAAAATGATTTTCCTAATAGCACATATGGAATCCGCTTACTTAATAAAATTGGCTGTCATCAGTCTACACAACTTTAAAATAATATCTTATTTGGGACACATACAATTTCAATACTGTTTATTTTTCATTGAAATATTTTAAGAAAACTATACAATTCAACAACAGGGTTGCAAGATATTCTTTCAAGTGGAAACTGGTGCAAAAACAGTATTTTTAGTATTCCCATTTTTGAAAGAATAAAAAAACATTGTTTTATATTTCTTGTCACAACAAACTGTCTTCATTCTAAAGTAAAGCCACTTTAAATATTTCTGTTTCCAATCCATTTCCTTGTTTATACAATTCTTTTAAAATGTACTCCTTTTACAAATGGGGAGGTGATTTTTACAGAATAAAAAGGGAAATGGTGGCCAAAAAAATGCACAATAAAAAGGGAATATTTTTGTGCACATGAGCTAGAATTTGTGTATGCCTACTATATTATATATAGTTTGCATGTTTTAATATGATTTTGTAACTTCTGTTTACACAGCAATATAAAATTTGAACAAGTGATTATTTTACCTTTAAGCCCTAAACTGTTTATATTTAGTTCATAAGGATTCAAATGGAATTTGGAAGAGCTATATTTAGGTAATAATTTCATCATCTTAAATTTTGATTAACAAAATAAATATACGGTCTATCTCTTAAGAATATATGTCTTCAGTAAATCTGAGAAAGCCATACATTTCTCTACATCTGTTATCCATAAAATCTTTATGTGTCTCAGGCATGCCACCTGGCACGAAACCCCAGCTTACATTTGGAACACTGATCAACTGAAAGATTACACAGTACGCTAATACAATATAGAAAAGTCCCAAATGAAGAGTAAAGTTGTATCGTATCATGCTTTCCAACCAGGGTGTTGGCATCCAGTGGAGACATGGATTTCCTTATTGCTGTGGGATGCTGTGTTAATGTTAAAGTCTTTGTAACATGACATTGTGCACCTCAAAGGACAGACTACAGGTATGAAGCTTTCTGAGTTGGGCACAGGATTTCCCTACTGTCCCACTTCCCCTGCCATTGTCATGTACTCAGGTATTCATAAGAGTATATCAGAACTAAAGCCAAAAAGCACAGGTGTCGCATGCTGATAGCAGATTGTAAGTATCTCGGGGAATTACCCTGTCTGATAGTTCTTTTATATTGATGCTACATCCTGCACTCCAGATTTTCAATTTGATAAACAAATATTGACTGAGAATCATATGGCAGGTAATGTTCTAGGCACTTAGATTATATCAATGAATAAAACAGACAAAAAGTCCTACCATCGTTAGTTTCTATTCTAGAGGGAGAGACAGATGATAAAAAATAAATATGCAAAACTCCCTTCCCTCAGGAGGCTTACCTTCTAGCCAGTGGTGAGAGACAGCAAATATAATAAATGAGCAAAGTATATAGAATGTTCAGTGATGGATACAATGGAGAGAGCAGATTAAATTGAAGAGAACCAGGGAAGGAGGAGTTTATTGCATTTTTTAATTTTTAGGTACAGTGTTGTCCATGATGAGCACTGTGAGATTAGTGCATTTTTAAGTAAAATTGTCAACAGTTGCATTAAAGTGACATAGCAGCAAATATCTGAGGAAAGTAAAGGACTTAACTACTCAGGAAGTACATTCAAGTCAACAGTCCACACAGAGGCCCTAAGGTGAGAGAAGTACACATATAAATTACATGTCACTGTTCAGTTAAGAACAATCTTTTTAAGTGTGAATTATCTGGTAGATATAAAAAATGTGGCAAAATGGAAATCATTATCAGATTCCTTTTGTATTTAACATTTATTAGATAATCTCAGGGGGTAGATAATCAAATACTAAGATGCTATTTCATTTTTTTTCTCCCTCTCCTTCCCTACTCGTTTCATCCTGCTCCCCAACCCCCTCTTTTTTTAACTTTCCACCATAAACGAGTGGGAGTACAGACAGAAGTAAAAATTCACTAAACTTTGGAATAAGAGTGAGTGCATTTTTCTTAACAAGTCTGCCCCTAACTAGCTGGGTTAATTAAGCAAGTTTCTGTGCTCATCTGAGAAAAAATGTTCATTAATAACATGGGGTGGTGGAAAGCAAAAAGGTGGATATAGAGTACATCACCAGAAATCGCTGAGAATAAAATAGAATTATGGGAAGTGTTTGCTAAACCACAAACAACGACACAGAAAGAATACATATGGACAATCCTGAGTTCAAAGGATAATATTTGTGAATCCCAAAATTATGATTTGGGGATGATTAAAAAAAATACAGAAAAGTTAGTGCTTGATAAGTACTTAATGAGTTATTTTAAGATTATCTATATCATCAAAATTCAGTGGTCAGTATTTTAGGCATTTTTAGTTTTTCTGAATGTTTTCTTCTCTAAAGAGTATAAGAATATAATAAGCTTTTCTTTAAATAAACTGATTACATATATCATTACACAGTTCATTATCACATAACTGTTAATCATTTCTTTATAAACCCTTTTTTATTTTCCTGTTTATCTTCAATGCTGAGATAGAGGGTAATTATAGACAGCGGAGAGTTGAGAGGGAAAGCTTTTGACAGGAATAGCCACAGCGGGCAGGATAACTTTGCAGTGAAACAAATACACTTTAAAGAGTCACGTATCAATACAGCTGTACGAGAGGAAAACTGTGAGATTAGTTGGCCCAAAGATATCCAAAGCCTTAAAAGTGAGTATCATTTGACCTTATAATTATTTTTTTTAAAGATTTTATTTATTTATTTGACACACAGAGAGAGAGATTACAAGTAGGCAGAGAGGCAGGCAGAGAGACAGGGAGAGGAGGAAGCAGGCTCCCTGCTGAGCAGAGAGCCTGATGCGGGCCTCCATCCCAGGACACTGAGATCATGACCTGAGCCGAAAGCAGAGGCTTTAACCCACTGAGCCACCCAGGCGCCCTTGACCTTATAATTAATTTTAGGTATTTACCTAACTTCTAGGTATTGATCTAAAGTTTTATCTAAAGTTTTTATTAGTAATATGTTTATAAATATGATAAGATAAAATATGAGAAGGTCCAATGATGAGAAAAGCCTGTATTCAAGGAAATTAGATGGAATTGGCTATGCTTTGAACTAAAATTATACTGAACAAAGTTTTATGTTGAGGCACTTAACAATTATAATTTAAATACTCTCGAGTGTAATACTGCAATGTTGTCGACAATTTTGGAGATTTAGATGACTCTATGGCTTGCACAATAATTTCCATTCAAAACTAATAAAACTCAAGTTTACTGGTTTGAATTTAAGAGAATAAAAGGAATAGTCAAATTGGAAGTTTTTGTTGGTGTTTCTGAGTTCGAGATGGCTCTTTATTGTTACATAAGTAATAGGAATAACATCTTACAAAACTTTGTGAATCAATGAGCAGTAACACTTACACTTATATGAAACCTTTGGCAGGGACTCTCACAGCCTCAGGGGACTTAGTTACCCATTTTATCAAGGTGCAAAATGAAGCGTAAAGAAAGTTAAGTCCCTAGACAGGAATAGAACCTTAATTTCCTGATAATCAGCTTCCCAACTAGTCCTAAGAACCTAGTAGACTTTGGCAGTGATTCTTTTGAGCAGTCAAAACTATTGCCAGGTGGGTAAGTTTATGAGCAGACTATAAAATGTAGTGTTGGGCTGGCAGCTGATCCAGTCAGAGCATAAACCATAAAGGTGAAGAATGGGAACAGATCCCTGAGAAACGGCCTTGCGAACTAATGAGGGAGTGAACATTTGTCTTTAGTTCAAGTTGGGAAGAAAAAATGAAACCTCGAAAATAAAATGTAAAGAAGTTCACCTCTGAAATAGAGAAATGAAATTTAAGTGAATGGAAGGATGGACTATTATTTATGATTACTATAATTAGCTGTTAAGAACCATCAACACCTATTAGCATGATTTTTTTAGCAATAAATTATTTTAAATACATGTGATGTTCATAGTAGGGAAATTATTTTCTAGGATAAATTATTAGATTGTTGGTTTTTTTTTTAACAATCCTGGAGTTACCTATTTATCTGTCTTTATATTATTGGTAATCTATCTACTGACATTTACTCAATCATTCACAAGTTTGTTCCCAAATGTACAGTATTTGTTTTTGCTACATTCTAGACACTATACTTGATAAGGGTCACCCTTTAGGGAGCCACTGTAAAATAAATATGATTTTACTATGTTAGAAAAAATTATGCTTTAAGCATATTTTATATTATGTTCTAACTTTCGATATCATCCTTGCCTATTAATTCTTGGCTGCTGCTAAATATATGAAAGTTCTAAGGATCTTGATTTTACCTGACTTTAAGAAAAAGCAATGAAAGGATTTATCCATAACAAAATGGTGTGTTTCAGAAGACATAGGATTTTGGGATGCTTGGCTAGTGCAATCTGTCAAGCATCAGACTCTTGGTCTCCACTCAGGTTGTGACCTCAGGGTGGTGAGACCGAGCCCTGTGTAGGGCTCCTCATTGTATACAGTAGTTTCTTCTATGAGCCCTAACACAAATAAAAAGATAGTTTTACCAGTATTTCTTTAATAAAATCATTGGGGTCACATGGTTTTACTTAAATAGTATTGGGAATAAAGAAGCAGTTTCTAGGTTTTTCTGACTAAATTGCCTAGGGAGACCAGACACTACCAGTTGCTATTAAGATTCAGATGACCAAGGCAGTTGCTCTTTTGATCATGAACAACCTGATGTAAACAAACAAACAAAAACGAAAACAAAAACACACACACAAAAACCCAAGACTATCTCTAGGAGGCAAAATGCAACTCTTTCAAAAAGATAAACTCAAATGTATTTACCTACTACAAAAGATATAAAAATGTATAAGAATCCTCATCTGTAAAGGAGGTTAGTGTAAATTGACTTCCAGTTAATCATAAAACAGCATCTTACTCTGAGTAAAGAGAAATCCATTCCCTAAAAATGAAGAAAAGGGACTCTTTTTTAGACAGAAGTGTGCAAATGCACACAGTCATATAAGTCGTTATGTGCCCAGCCAAAGGAATGTAAGAGTTAAAATGCTGTAACATGACCTATAGAAAAGAGCAAGGATTTGCTACTAAAGTATCAAGAGATCCCCTCCCAGGTCTATCATCTCAAAAGGGGTACAGCTTGCCAACACTCACCCAGCTTATGCTGAAAGTACAACATCAGGAAATGGGGGCAACCTGGGTGGCTCAGATGGTTAAGCGTCTGCCTTCTGCTGAGGTCATGATCTCAGGGTCCTGGGATGGAGCCCCACATTAGGCTCCCCATGTGGTGGGGAGCTTGCTTCTCCCTCTCCCTCTGCTGTACCCCCTGCTTGTGCTCTCTCACTCTGTCAAATAAATAAAATCTTTAAAAAAACAAAACAAACAAACAAACAAAAAAACTTTGGGAAGTGTTCCGCATTGAACCATGATGGAGAATTGTGCCAACAACCAAACCTAAAGTGAAAACTAAACACATGAAAGAAACAGGGTCATTTTCATCAGTCATTTTCTTCCTTAATCACTTGTCAATAATTTTAAAAGCTCACACAAAAAGCAAATGAAATCTATATTCATTATTATATTTCTGATGGTCACCACAGTGTTTAGATCATGCTTAATACACTAAAGTTGAGAGAGAGCATTAAGATAGAGTTCATCTACCACATTGTCATATACCGTGTGTCATTCTGTTTTGTTACACCAAAGTCATGCTCCTAGATTGCTAAACTTCAAACATCTGAAATACCACAACATTCATAAAGCGGAACTGAGCTACTGGGAGTAAGAAAAAAATACAAAAAGGTAGCAGACCTCAACAGCAGATAGTGAAATTAACATTTCAACAGCTCTTGCCTTTCATCTCCGTCTCTATAGTGCATTTTCTTCTGGAAAAGCTACGATTTAGTTTAGAAAGATGCAGAATTACATAAAACATCTGGAATATGGGACAAGAAATATTGGCTTATTATCCCTTGTGGACCCTCTCCATGAAAAATTTAATAGATCTGTTTTGGTAGTTTTAATCTCCAGAGCACCTCAAGCTATGGTATGGAAACATCATCTTGGTCATTTATATTAGAAAGAACACCTGGTGATGAAAGCGAATATATCCTCTTTTAAACTGTGAGGGCTTTTTCTTTAATTATCAAACTTTTCATCAAGTATGTATATAGGTGTGTGTGTGTGTGTGTGTGTGTGTGTGTGTGTAAGCATCCTGACCAGAATTTAGCTTCTGTACCTGTGTGATTGATAAGATTGTAATCTTGGTGAATTTACCAAAAGTATAGTCCTTTCTTATGTTCTGCAAATAAATAATTTTGCCTTAACTCTGACATTCACTTACTGCATGATGCAGACTAAATCAGAGACATTTCATGATGTGAACACTAAATTCCCATTTGCACTGGTCCTGAAAACAAATGACACTGATGATTTTTAAAAGTTATAAAATATTTTTGATTTAACACATTTTCTTATTCCATAATAGTTTTTAACTGATAGTTTTAATACTGTCAGTAATAAAATGCTTTTTAGTTAATACTAAAGTAATACACACAGCTAAAAATACTTAATAACTTCAAGCATTAAATTTTGTTATTGAAAAATTTACAGCTAGTAAAAATTTAATATTGAGAATGCATGCATCTAAAGAAGACTGAACAATGAAGCCACTTGCCATTAAGAACTTATCAAAAAAAGTAACTTACAAAATATCAGTGTACATTCTTTTACTATAAACTCACATTTTATTATAAAATTTTAAAATTAAGTATCAGTGTAAGTATTTGCATATTAAAATTAGAGAAAATTCCACATAATTGAAAATATCATAAAGCACTCTATTTTTGAGTGATCTTTTAAAATTGGCACATTATACCAAAGCTGTGCTATCATTAATAACACTCAAAATATGTAATAGGCCTCTACATATTCCAATTAAAAATAGAAGTCCTTAAAATATTTGAGTATTTATAGTCTATAAAGATTTTCAGGGACATTTTTATTAATTTGACACAGATACGCCTTCATTTCTAATGTTACAAACCTGAATCATTCTAAATGCAATTAAAAGTGGTTATGAAAGAGTGTGGACTTCCTTGTGAAGTAGGAAATCACTCTTGTGATTAACATGCAAACGAGCTCATGCTGGCAGAATAGATTGGGGTTTTAAAACCCCAATTACTTTTGTATGATTATCTATTTACCAGTACACAGTCTATTTTCATTTTTCATCTAATACAAAATCGGCTTGCTTACATTTTTAGCACAGCAATTAATATTTACAATAATTATGACATCAAGCACTGCTGAGAACTCCAAGTAAATCATTTACCCCAATCTTTCCTCTTTATATATGATTAACATCCTTTTATAATTTAATGCTGTATATAAGGTTACCATTATGCAAAAATCAAAATTAAAAACCACTTTCCTCTTTGATTTAAATTTAGTTACAATACATATTTTAGGAATATTAGTAAGATGACTACTGTTATATGAAAACCAAATTTTTAAGTCTGATGAGAATAGTATGTAAAAACAGTTTAACTCCTCATAGAAAAATAAATATATATTGAGAACAATAAAATGTGTCCAATGAATCTTTCCTTTTTAAAAGTAATAACAGACAATTCTAAACTTTCACTAACATGCTTTGATTCATACCTGCTATGTACTGCACATATACACATTTTTTCCAGACTTCTAAAGAAAATTATAATGCATTAATGACAGGAACCATGGTAATGGAAAAAAGGTCACCCTCTCTTGAACACCTTCTGTTTTAAACCATTATATATAAAGACATTCGAGAAAGCAAAGAATTAAAAGCCAGCCTTTGTGCAACCCATTACTGAAATATTATAGAATAATCTATATCAAATGTAGAGGAACAGCAGATTCTTTTGGATCTAAATTAACTGCAGCCATAGAAACGCTTTTATGCTTATTATGTATCTGCATGTTGATTCAATTATTAAAAGAACACCTGACAGCATCAGACTTATTTAATTGAATTAATTAAACTGGATGAATAATCACTGAATTCCTTTTGTGTGAAATTTGTCCTGAAAAGTAACACTGGCATTTGGAAATTGCAAGTAATTTGCATGGTGCAATACAGTGAACATGGAAATCTCCCATTTCAGTATGCTGGGTTTCCCCCCCTCTTCTCAAAGAAGACAAATGAGCAGATTGTTACAGTGGATATTTTCTCTTTTCCAGTACAGATTTATGAATACTTTTTATCACTGTATCATTAAGCAAGTTTTTAACAATTTCCTCAGTATCACAATTTAAAATTTTCTCTTTTGTTGAAAAATATTATGCAAACTGCCACTCTCACAAAAGAGGTGATATGACACCAATGTATCCTTAAAACTATGAAGTATGAGACTCTCTTATTTCAAAATGGATTACTAATAATTTATTATCTCCATAATGACAATGTAATAATTTGTTTAAGGTTAAAAGTGAAAAACAATTTAAAACAATAATCTATCAGAGCAATTAGTTATATTCCATACATATTTTCTTTTGTAGGAGGTATTTGTTTCTGCTATGATTAAAGGTTTAAGGCTTATGCCTCACACATAAGATTTCGGCATTTTATTAAGATAAATATGTGTGCTTTGCTTACATGCATGATGATTTTACATACTTATTTTAAAAAGAACAACAATCGGAAAACTTCCTACACATCTATTTTCCCTGAATCAAGTTCACAGCTAAACTAAAAGGAAAATTGTGCAAAGTCTGTTTTTCCTAGTCATATCAAAATAAGCAAAACTGGCAACAATGTAAAATAGTCTTAAAGCACTGACTTGCTGCACTTCTCTGATTTCTGCCCATTAGGTTCTTCATCGCTGGGTGGGGGGGGGCATCATTTCCTCTCCTCACAGCTTTATATGTATATATCATACCACTGGGAAGATGCATCGATATCCGCTACTGTTAATTCATTATTAAGGATAAAACTTGGTGAAATCCTGATGCTTGGTTAATCTTTAGACGTACATTTCTACATCAGTTATACTTCCATGTATATTGCATCATGCTTCGATCAATCTTTTTTCTTGTTTGTTGTGAATAGAAAATTATTGCTCTTTCATACCTGAAATGATAATTACTCTATGCTATTTTCCACATGCTTATTATTTAGGAGATACTGTTTACCATAATAAAATATGGTATTTGAAATCACACACCATTTAACCTCTACATTCTTCAGATTAATGAACCTTTTAAATATTCAGGTTGACCACCCTTGAATTTTGTTCACTCTAAAATTAGGCTTGATCCCTTTAACCTTTGATCCATATACCTTCTTCTTCATGTTAGCCTTATTTCCACACTTTCTTTGCATTCTTCAGAAATATTTCTGTGTGAATAGTCATATTTACCGTTAAATCTCATGTGTGATACAGCATTAGTCCTTCCAAAATAAAACTGAAATACAAACTATACTCTGCTATAAAAAATAATTCATAAGGCAACTCAAATATTTAATGAAAATGCTTTCTGTCACATTGACTTTTCTAGCATTCTAGATAAATGTTTTTTGTGTTCTAAGTTACAGACATGATAAAAACACAAACTTTTACAAAATACCTTGTGAAAAATCTAGGACTCTACTTTAGTACTTGTATTAATAACCTTAGTGGTTACATTTTTATCTTACATAAATTATACAAAATACATTGGCATTACCACCCCATTCTTAATACCAGTTTATTATAGCTTTATTTCATAATATTGGATGTGGAAATGGAAACAGTGCCATCATGTGATACTTTTCAGGGTACTTCACTTCTTATATTCTCAAAGTCTGAGCATATAGCTACTACAAAGATAAAAAGAGTTTGTAGAAAAGCAGAGTGGCAATATAATTCATCGCTCAGTATTTTGCAACCACATCCAGTGTTCATGCTTTTGTGTAAAAAATTAGGAGCACCTTTTAATTCTTCAAAGATAAACAAGTATAAAGTCTACTTGCATCTGTATATATGCACACTCTTTATTAAAAATCTACTTATTGTGCATTCTAGCTCATAAAACCTTCTGCATTTACAGTCAATTTCTATCTTTGAAAACAAAGAAGTGTCACTTCACTTCACAAACAGAGTAAATTCATTCTTTTAATTAACAAAAGCCAGTTTTGGGGGAAGGAAAAAAACTCAGATGGAATGTAAATATCAACTCCAACCCAAGTAAAACTTACGTCTAAAATTCAAACCGTTTCTCCACCTTTTCTTTCCATTCAGTCGAGGGACATAGATATTTTCCCACCAATTTAAGAAGAACTAAGCGCCACACACTAAAATGCTAGGTTTAGCAGGAGTTACATTATTTATTTAAATTTAAAATCAGCTTTGAAAACTATGTTAAATTCCAAAATTCATACTAATCATGCATAAACATGAAAATTTATACCACAAATGACCCTGTTATATTTCTTATAACTCATTTCATTATTGTCATTCCAGTTTTTAAAAAAATCACTTTTTTGTGTGTGTGAGGTATAAATTTGGGAGTTATTCTCTTACTTCTCAGACTTAATCCCATACAAGTATAGAATTTCATTTTAAGGCCGGGTGGGTATCATTCGAACACTAATATATACAATGTTAACCCAACATTAGAACATGAGCAATGAATCAATGCTTATTAATTTTAATGACTCATGGTTGATCTACAGCACATTTCGTTTTAGTATACACATAATCCAAGAGATTTCAGTTTTGTATTTCTATCAAGAAGTGAGAAAACAAAACTACAGTGAAAAATTTAAAAATATTGATAACTCTAAAAAAGGCAGTTCTTAAATAATGACCCTGAATCTAATCCTCTTGCATATGCTTTGCAACATACTGCCACACAATACTTAAAATTTTCAGAAAATTCATTTAAAGAAAAAAAAGAAAAATCTTGAGAAAACTTTTATTCATGCAAGCGTAAGTGTAGCTGCTTGTTTTGTGAATGGTGAAAATCACAGAAGCCTGAGGAGAACGTAATTACAGTCACTGAAAAAATTAAGGGAGGAAAATTTTAGCAGTAGGAAAAGGTAAAAGTAAGGTGACTTATTAAACTCTTTGGTTCTAAAAATTCCTCTCTAAACTAAACTAAAATGGAAGCTAGCAATCCTTGAATAACTCCTCAAATGAATAATCTCTTCTGGAAGAAGGATGGGGTTGGGGATTACCCTAAAACCTTTTATTTTATTACTATTACTCTTCCCCCAAATAACATAAGGCATGGACTCACTGGCAGAATTTCTATTTGGAAATATTACTCTTCCTCTGGGAAGAAACATTTTCTTTTTTCCAAAACTGGTATGCCACTTTTTGCCTTGTGGGAAAGAAGAACCTGCAGGACCCCAACTTTTTTTTTTCTTCATGGAATGCATCTTCCATAAATCCTTCAGTCCTTCCAACCTGCACTGATCCTGATCTTCCAATAGTTCTTTCAGAGAAATAAGAAACAGAAGACTTTTGATGGTTTTCAATAATGTAACATGCCTTTCCTTCTAGGACAAGATTTATCATTGATACTTCTTCATTTTCAGCGGTGGAAAGAGAGCCAGCATTGCCAACACCTGAAAACTCACTCCTCCCTGATGTCTGACGAACCACAGAATGCTAGGCAACAGCAGTGGCAGAGTTAGAGTGGGGCGATGGGCTGCTTCACCCAATCTACCCCTATTTTTAAAGTTCCATTTGAGTCTCAACTTTTCTTTCTTCTAGAGTAGCAGCTAGGAGAAAGAAATACAAAGGAGTTGCTCGGAAAAGACAAAGTATGTGATACTCATACGTGAAACAGTAATTTCCAGATAGACTGACAGATACAAACTACAAACCAATACATAAATTCTATTTGATATAGTTGTATCTTCAAGAAACATTAAGAACAATCCCCCCACTGAAATACCGTGCTAGATCTCTACGTAGCAATAATTCGTTACTAATTCATCCCCATCACTTAGTTAGTGCACTTGTGATGAGCACCGGGTATTGCATGGGAGTGTTGAATCACTATACAATACACCTGAAACCAATATTACACACTGTACACCAACTGGAATCTAAATAAAAACTTTAAAAATAAATTGAAAATAAATAAATAAATAACCTCTAAGGATAAAAAAATTAATAATTTGTTACTAATTGCCCAAACACCAGTTTGTTATATAATTATAAACCCATTTCATGATGAAGGAAAAAAAAATCATCCTTAGGTAAGGCAATAAATTTTTCTCTTCTAGTGGGAAAAATATATATTCTGTCTACTAAGTTAATTGAGTAACAGTAAACATCGCATGTGTCTGTATTCAGTCCATTAAACTTCTTTTACCTCCAGTACTTGCAATTCTGCTCTAACATTTCCATCCACCCACCCACACACTTCCATGTCTAGACACACAGGCACAGAGCGTAAACAATCTGGTGAACTTCCCTGGGATTAATCAAACTATTGGCAATTTAGTAGGTGGGTATGCCTTTCTGTTATTACAGAGTTGTCACTGATTGCACACGATACGTGACTGTTGAAAATGTCAGGAAAGGACTTGATGCACTTATTTTAGTTAAGAATATTTGACATTTTATAAGAAAGTAATGTTATTCCTTGGAGAAAATGAACAAAGCCTTCCTAGCCTGAGTAGAAGGTGACAAATTTTCTTCCACAGCCAATCCAACGATCAATTCACATTTCTCCACACAGTAGCCAAGAATATTAACTTTTATACATCAAGCTTCATCTTCATGCTTCATCTTTGTGTTTTTTTTATTTTTTTATTTTTTTTTATTTTTTTATTTTTTTATTTTTTTTTTTTAAAGATTTTATTTATTTATTTGACACAGAGAGAGAGATCACAAGTAGGCAGAGAGGCAGGCAGAGAGACAAGGAGAGGAGGAAGCAGGCTCCCTGCTGAGCAGAGAGCCCGATGCGGGCCTCGATCCCAGGACCCTGGGATCATGACCTGAGCCGAGAGCAGAGGCTTTAACCCACTGAGCCACCCAGGCGCCCTCATCTTTGTGTTTAATCTTAGCTATTATTGCTGACACACTCTTTAATTCCTCCACAGTTATATATACATATTGAAAGATCCTCTTTATATTTGATCACTATAATGTCTTTTCCTATTTTAACCATTATTCCTATCACTTTAGCCTGAAACTTATGTCCAGTAATGGAATTGAAAAACACATTATAATAGGATATTATCATTGGTTCAGGTAATATATATAAAGCTATAATTCAAATGTATATTTTTATAGTTTGTGAACTATTTTTGATCCTTAAGGGATTTATTTTTCCTATTTATCATAAAGTTTCATAGGTTGCGTTTTGCTGAGATTTGTATTCCAATGATTTAAATAACAAGTGATGATAATTCAATAAAAATATAATAAAGAAACTTCATGATGGTCTTCAGAATCACCCAAGGACTTCACAGGAAGAGACAATGCAAAGACAAGTTTTCCTCAACAACAAATTACAGAAAAACTTTGTAATTTTTTTTGTTAGATTCTTGGCATTCATATGCCATGTAACTAATGTATAGAAGGAGATTGGATTGAGGAACAAAACATTTCATAAATTAAAAACAAAAAATTTTATAAGTTCAAATTTCAAAGAGCAAATATGGTATATAGAGGGCATTTATAAAATTAGAAGGTAATTTTAAAACTTTAAAAAACCATTCCAGTCCTTTCTTCAATGTGTATCCATTCATATAAATTGTCAAAGAGGAGATTTTTTATTTTTTAGGAAGCTCCACTCCAGCATGGAGCCCAACCCAGGGCTTGAACTCACACCCCTGAAATCAAGACCTGAACTGAAACCAAGAGTCAGAAGCTTGATCCACTTAACTGCCCAAGTGCCCCAAGAATGGATTTTTAAGCAACAGAATTAACACGACTTTTATATATCCAAATTTCCACCAAACTGATCTTTACCCACTAAGCTGATGGACAGCTATTTATTTCTGCCTTCAATAATGCCATAATGAACTTTTAGGCCCGTTTCTGTCCAGTGAGACATTAGAAGTCACAATTTCAAAGGCAATGATTTCAAGGAGCCCATTAGTTCAGCCTCCTGGTAGACTACAGGTGTCTTTTTATAAAGATTTTGACTCCCATAGTGTGCCTTTATACGACACAATCAAACCTAAGTTGAAGTGTTAAATAATGCCAGTCATACTTTCTGAATCTTTGTGGCTTGTGCCTTAAAAATGAAAAGAAAAAGGGGCACCTGGGTGGTTCAGTGGATTTAGCTCCAGACCCTTGACTTCGGCTCTGGTCATGATGGAGCCCTCTGTCACCTTGGGGCTCAGCCTGGAATGGGCTTGAGATTCTCCCTCTCCCTCTGCCCCTCACCCCCGCTCACATACACACATTCTCTCTCTGAAAATAAATAGATAAAATCTTTTTAAAAAAGAATAAGAAAAATTTCTTAAAAATAAGAGAAAAAAATGCAAAAAAAAAAACCCCTTCCAACCACCATCTCATACTCCCATAAAAAAAATTATATATACAGAAATGCCTCTATACATCTAATTTTACCCCTTTGTCCCTCAGAGGTAACCATTATTAAAAATTTGAGTCATACTTTTCTCTTCTTCTTAAACATCTGGCATTTGCATATATACCCCTGCAATAGAGACCCTCAAGAACACAGATACACAATTTTGCTTTTTAAATATAATTTTTTTGCTGGACAATGTAATAATGTTTAACAGAAATATTCTTTTCTTGAAAAAGGCTGCCAATCATTACTCACCATTAATGAACAAATTATTTGTGTTATTAGAAACAATGTTTTATATTGCCTACATAGCTATCTTAGTTTATTTGGTGTTGTGAGGGGAATATCAACAGAAATTTTTGTCAGATGTATTGTCTGTTCTTTATATAAAAAGTATATCTTTACTGACAATAAATAACCAATATTAACGGCTATCCTCAAAGATAATTTGGATACCTTTAATAATGTGGCCTCCTATAAGTTACTTTACGTTTATAATTCATATAAATCTCTTTGGAGTTAAAAATATTTGCTTCTAGAGCCATTCTGCCAAAACTTCATGCATAGATATTCATATAGACATATGTATGTTCATATAATATTTTTCCTTCAGTTATAAACTTTCATTATCTTTGCCATGTTTCACATATGTCTCATAAGTCAGAATGAAACTTTTTTTTTTCAGAATGAAACTTTTTAATGGTAGAATATAAATTGCTCAACAAAGGAACAGGTTCACAAATAGCCATTCCTAGTTAAAGTTTAAGTCGAATCCTATTTTTCAATTAGTAATATGAAAGCATAAACATCATGACACTGGGATAATATTTACTAAAATATTATCAGAGGAAAAAATCTATAGGCCAGAATCAAGAGTAACAAGAACTATTCATTGTGATGAATTAATCAAAATGAGTTAAACTGAAATAAAGAAAAGCTTTCCATACATAACAACTAAAAATATTAGGCTCCAAATACTGAAAGATAGGGAGTGTATCACTGTGATATATTCATATAAAGTGAAAGAGATAGGCCCTGCTCATGAAATATGTTTTCTCAAAGAAGAAACTTATTATGTAACCAAATGCTTTCATTTATCCATTATCATGGGGAATAAAGTGCTACAAGTTATTTATTTTTCCAAGTAGCTAAAGGCAAACACCATTAATCAGTACATAATCCAGTTTTTCACATAGGCCAAAAATATAATGTTCCAGTTTATAGGAGCACATAAATCAAATGGAAACTCATGATTTCAAAATACCTTACTGATGCAGAGTTCCTCTCTCTCTCCAGGTATACAGATACACCCAAAAAACTTGATCTCTTCCTACTGTGGTCATGAGAACAGTGTCCTAAAATAATAATTGTGCAGGGCCATTGATATGCAGGGCCACTCACCATTCACTTAATGAACACAGAGAGAATAATATGGTTAATCTGGGCATTATTTCAAGGGATTTTAATGGAATTAGATGGCAAGTGGACTAGGAGGTCAAATAAACAATGGGGGGTATAGAGCATCATTTCCACTATAAAGATAATGGAATGTAAGACATGAATTAGAAACTTTTTGTATTTCTTTTTTTGCTTGCTTGCTTCTGAGTTCGTAGTTCTGTTCTAGTTATTTCAAGTGCCTTGAAATTTAACCTCCAGGTATAAGAATTATTATTATTTCATGTCCAAAAATAAAAACAGAATATGATGGAAAGAAAATAAAGTACAAAGTAGAATAACCTGCAATAAAATGTAAACCTGTATAGTATCAGGAAATACATAATAACTCCAAAAATCAAAACACTTATTAAATGATGACTAAGTTTAACAAATCACAGGTTGATGCACTAGATGAGAAATTTAGAATTCGTTTGTTTGCTCATTCATTCACGTATTCATTCAACAAATACCTGAATAACTACGTGTCAGCTCCTGCGAAGTACCTAGATGAGAGAAGGAGAAGAATAGACACAGTACCTTCATGAAGTCGGGAGACAAAAATTAATAATCACACAAATATATAATTGCAAAGTGTGATCACTGATGGGAAAGGAAAGCCCAGGATGCAATGAAATGATAGATCAGGAAGATTTAGTCAAGCCTGTGATGTCAGAAGGCTCTCTAGAGGAAGTGAATCTCTGAACTTTGACCCCAAGAATGAAAGGGCATTAATAACGCAGGTGTAGCATACAGAAGGAGTAACCCATGCCTATGTGAAGCTTCTGAAAAAGGAGAGCAAGGTAGGCCATCTGAAAGATTCTCTATCCAGGTTAGTAAAAACTGCTAATCATACCATCCCTAATTTTTTTGATCCATTAAAGACGTGTGTTCAGGAGGGAGGTAGACTGCTTAAAAATAAACATTATTGAGATCTTTTTCAACTTTTATCTGTGGCTATGGTGGGGGGTTGCAAACAACTGCTTTGAGTATTTTCATGAACAAAATGATTATCATGGCCAGGCTCAAAAAAAAAAAAAAGGTGCAGAGTATCTTTACCTGGTGAAACACTGGACAAAAGATACCCCAGTGTGCCAGTCCTTACTTTGGCTTTTCTTCTTCTTCTTCTTCTTCTTCTTCTTCTTATTATTATTATTAAAGATTTTATTTATTTGACAGAGAGAGAGAGATTACAAGTAGGCAGAGAGAGAGGAGGAAGCAGGCTCCCTGCTGAGCAGAGAGCCCAATGCGGGGCTCGATCCCAGGACCCTGAGATCATGACCTGAGCCGAAGGCAGAGGCTTTAACCCACTGAGTCACCCTACTTTGGCTTTATTATTGACCAGGAGACATTGGAGAACAAAAGTTTGGATTCCCAAATACCTTGCAGTGACAGAACAGTTCCTGAGCCCCCGAATACGTACTAGCCAATATATCAGAAGCCACAGATTATTCCACAGGATAAACTTCAAGGCCTTAAATTCCTAGTCACCTCCTTTGGAGTGAATTCAAAAATGGTTTTTGCAAAAAAATTTCATTCTTCCTATTTGTCCTTTCTAAACCCATTCCCATGACTATGTGGAAACAGGAGCCATCTCAGACAGGGGTCTGAGGTAGGCACCTTATTTTACAGAAACCTCTACTTTACATTCTCTCTAGATAATCCATCTAAGCCATGTATGATTTCTGAACTTCACATTCTTGCCGAAGAATACAAAGTTTGTACTCTTTGCTATCTAATCCTTATCAAAATTCTAGTTGAAAGAAATAATATTTATGGAGGATTGCCTAAATGACACACAGCACATCCATTACTCAGGCCAGATCGTCTAAATTTTACATCTCAATCCGACCAGACCATGAATGAACTAATTCTAACTATAAATGCAATACTTTAGCACCTCTTAAAATTGCTTTTATTCAACTTCACATTGTGGTTACTGATTTGGCATACACTGACAGATACTATAGGAGGTTGCTTTATTGTGTCTCATACGGGGTTACTACTTATCTACTAAAGGACACAGTGTGCCTTCATGAGGACCAGGAAAAAAATTCCTGCAGGTGTAAGTACCTGAAGAAACTAGGATTCCTTCTAGAAATTGTTTTTTTTTTTAAAAAAAAAACATATAAACACTACTTATCTTATAGTGTAAGTATGCTGCCTCCTTTAGTTGGAAAATAGATCAAAGGCAGATTTGTGGCCAATCCTAGCAACTGAAAGGCCAAGAGAGAAAATATTTCTGTGAGCTAATCCTACTATGGCTTTATTGTTTCCCCCCATATATTTCCCCTCATTTTGATTCTATCCTTTACTATCATGCTTTTAAATTGGTTAAAATCACTCTGAAATGACAAAATATACAAAATACTGTAACTCCTTAAGAGTTTAAGTTACATTTAACTTAACTCTTTAAGCTAAGGGAAATAATAATGTTTATAAGCATGTGAGTATTTTGAGAAAATTGTTTAAAAAAAACCTTCAGGGGCGCCTGGGTGGCTCAGTGGGTTAAAGCCTCTGCTTTCAGCTCAGGTCATGATCTCAGGGTCCAGGGATCAAGGCCCGCATCGGGCTCCCTGCTCAGCGGGGAGCCTGCTTCCCCCCCCTCTCTGCCTGCCTCTCTGCCTCCTGTGATCTCTCTCCCCCTGTGAAATAAATAAATAAAATCTTTAAAAAAAATTAAAAATTAAAAAAAACCCTTCAGGTGTTCTTTCATTACCCACCTTGATTATTGTTTAATTCCTTATTTCCTACTATATTTTGAAATTGCTGTATGACCCAGGATAAAAATGTCATTTTTGCATACATTTTGTATCTTCTTGAGAGCAAAAATATCTAATTCAATTTGAAGGAAAAGACCTCAGAGACTACAATGAGACAAAAATGGGGGCCTATCTGGAATTTCATATATTAATCATTTTATAAGCTTATAACCTGGAGAGTATGAGTAAATGGTATGAGAAACAAGAAAGTTCTGAAATTATCTAACTTCTCTATTGTCCAGTGTTCCGATTCTCCCTTAATATGAGGAACAACTTTCTACTAAGTTGGGAACCTTTATAGACTGTTGTTACAAGCATCAGTATTAAATTTTTTAAAGTACTAACTGAATTTTTCTGTACATAATGTTGAGTCCATGGAAGTTAGATGTAAAAAACGTAAATCCCTTCTTACCACTGAATACTATAATCTATGATAAAATGATTACTAGCACAGATAAATAGCAAAGAGCAGATTAAAACAACAATAAATATTAAAAATTTCCTAAACAAATGTGATGATAGAACATAAAGGTAATGTAATGAGTATATAGTGTCATTTCTGTAATGAGGATTAGTTATCAAACCCCATTCATAGACAATGGTGGCCAAGAGGAATTGCTCTCCTACCTTCCATTTATTGGGACTAGGAAATGTTTTTTGAGAGCAGACAGATCTCTTTTGCAGCTGTAGACAAAGCAAGGGATGGGAAGCTGTTTGGTGGATAAGGACAAAAAAGGCTCATCGGTATCAACAAACAATAATCTAGTAAAAAGTATGGAAGAGGGAGGCCAATGATAAGCAAGTACAAATTTTCCTGAAAAAGTAAAAAGTAAGAAAACTTGAAATATGCAGAAAACACAAAGAAACAATGATCATAGGCTCACCTGAAGAGTACTAACCACTGTACCTGAACATAAAGACAGACTGGGATATGGTCAAAGACGTGAAAAGAAGAAACACCTTTCAAAAGCATACTAAGAAAAAGTGAAAAAGAGGAGTTGTAGGGAAAGAATAGGAGAGATTTATGGTGCTGAATTTAAAACAAGGAAGGTTCTAGTGACAAAAAACGCCAACATATTCTATGTGTAAAGACTGTGATGAGGCCAAAATCACAGTCTCTTGCTTTGAAAAATCAAACATATGGTGGTAGAGAAAAAAAACCTCAGTTCCAAAATATTGATAGGCATAAGGATTGACAAGATTTTTAAGTAAAAATTATAGAGTTCTACACCTTAAAGAATTAACTCCAGCTCCAACATATAACATCTAGTTTTAATCTAGAAAAGTGAGAACTTCTTAGTCTGTTTCATAGTTGTAATAGCTGTGAAGTCACTTGAGACAGTAAAATGCTAAATAAAGATAAATCTAAAAATAACAACAGCACCAGAGTTTTTATATTGCACTTCTTCCTTGAAGGAAAATTATAAGTTCCTCAATGGTATTTCCTATTGTTTAAATAAAATGGGCTTACAAGAATACTGAAACACAATTCTTTTTGAATGGCCAATTGGTAGGAAAATAATACTTCCTCTTAAAGTGAGTAATTGGATAAACTGGGAAGTTGGGAGGTGTGCCCTTTTGCAACAGCACAGCTTTGATGTGGGAGGGACAAATCGCTGCCACTCTTGCTTGGAATGATCACCTTTTCCTATTGAGGAGAAGACCTTTCTGCAACCCATTCTCTCACCGGATACGTATGTGTCATATATAAATCTATTATGCATCCTCCCTCTCTCTTTTATACTTAAGGAATAGCTATAAAATTCATTTCTTCTATATTTGTAAAATGAATGGACTTCTCTGTGCAGAAAAACAATGGGAAGGAAGATTTAGCAATATTTTATAGAATCACAAAGGCGATGTACTGCTGTGCCGATTTTAGTCTGAAGCAGATAAACTCAAATTATAGTTTAACCTTCCGTAATAGGAACCATTCCATTTTGAAAATATTTTCTGTAAAATTAAAATAGATAATGGATGGTAATAGCATGAAGAGAGGCTCTGAGGTGTTTACATCCACTAGGGAGTATCCTCATAGGTGGTGAAAATGTACCCAAAAATCAGATACACAGACATGTTCTGATATATAGAAATAAATGCTCTACATGAACTAATACATTCAGAAGTTAATCAAATGTAAACTATGCAATAAATTAAACAAAAGATATTAATGATTTAGAGATAAATCTTCCAACGAACCCTTGCCTTTCAATACATACGTAGTCATGATATTTATGAGAACAAAAGTTAATTTGGCTTAAATAGGAAATCACATATAAGGAGCATCCACACATAATCTTAATCTTCCTCACACACAAATGAACATGTATGTCATACAACAAATTAATTTTGTATCGTCACACAAATCAGTACATGATAAATAACACAACACAAATCATTAATTTACAATAAATTCCTACATTTTACCATCTGTCACAGACAAATGTGAATTCTAGGCTTGTAAAACACAAAGTAACCGCATTCCTTAGAATATTGCCTTAGGGGCGCCTGGGTGGCTCAGTGGGTTAAAGCCTCTGCTTTCGGCCCAGGTCATGATCTCAGGGTCCTGGGATCGAGGCCCGCGTCGGGCTCTCTGCTCCGCAGGGAGCCTGCTTCCCCCTCTCTCTCTCTGCCTGCCTCTCTGCCTCCTTGTGATCTCTCTCCCGCTGTGAAATAAATAAATAAAATCTTTAAAAAAAAAAAAAAAAGAATATTGCCTTAGGAAGATCTGGTTTCAAATACAGACTCTATCACTTAAAATTTGTAGATTTTTGATACTGTCCTTAACCACTCTTTATCTCAGATTTCTTATTTATAAAATTGAAAACAATAATACACAGCTAATAGAGTTATTAAGGTTTAATGTTGTGTACAGGGGCAAAGTGTATGTTTTTAAAAATAATGTTTTACATAGAGTAATTCTCTGAAATTCTTATGGCATTTATTTTTAATTAATAATAAAATCATCAACATATAGTAGTAAAAGTGCGTGGACTTCGGATACAGAAAAACCTACAGGCTAAGTCTGGTCTTCTCCATTTACTAGCTGTAGTAACCTGAGTCTTAGTTTTCTTATGTGCAAATTGTGGATACAAGTACTTATTTTGAAACTTATTTGAGAAATTTAAAATGAAATAATGTAAACAAAAAAAGTAGCTGGAATGAATGCTCAATAAATTTTAATTTGTTTTATATACATGTCCTTGTGACCCTACCAGCTTGCAAAAACATCCTGAGAGTCAAAACTATCTTTTATACATTTCTCTATTATCTACTGTGCATTGTACATATAGGTTTGCTAAAAAAGGAAGTGGAGATTAATGCCCAAGAATTACAAGATACTGTTTCAAGGATCAATTTCTTTCAGAATTCCTGATGAAGCAGAATGAGAACTACTGTTTTAAAAAAAATTTTTAATGATTTTATTTATTTATTTGACAGAGAAAGACACAGCGGGAGAGGGAACACCAGCAGGGGGAGTGGGAGAGGGAAAAGCAGGCTTCCTGCCAAGCAGGGACCCCTGAAGAGGGGCTCGATTCCAGGACCCTGGGATCATGACCTGAACCAAAGGCGGTCACTTAATGAATGAGCCACCCAGGCACCCCAAGAACTACTTTTAATGAGAAAACTTTATTTAAAATTTACTAGATATTCATGGTTGCACCAAAAGCAAGGCTCCTTGACACCTACCCTCTTTTATTTTCATTCATTCATTCATTCATTCATTCATTCATTTACTTATTGTTGGGAGAAACTGGCTGTCAACATATTGCTTTGTCACACAAATATAGAACAAATAGTCCTTCCTTGTCTGAAGAAGTTCAAACAATGGTGAAATAATTCAAAGCAAATTGCTCACCTTAGAATTTTAAATTTAGTATTTAATAAAATAAATGTTGCCTTAAAAGCACAGCAGCCTCTAGGAAGCAGAGATCTTTAGATCACTGCTGAAGGTTGTGCTGGCCCTTTTTTCTTCTCCAACCCTATGCTTGTCCTAGGCCCCAAGTTTGCCAAAAGCTAGAAGTGTTTGCTATCTCAGAGTAGGACCAGAAAGGCTGCGGCCTCTGTGCAGACAGATACCCTGTGTTCTGTGTGAGTCTGACATTGTTCAAGGTAACCCGAGAACATGGCTGAAAGGTACAACAAGCAGCTACAAAGACAGGCTGTAGACCAGCTGGGTTAAACACTCATGAGAGAAGCTCAGAATGGTCCTCAAATATTTTGAAAATATGTAAATCCTTCCTACTACACCAGATGGAGTGATTAAATAAGTAGAAAGTTTTAGGCCCCTAAGTCTTTTAGGCCCCTGTGAATCAGTATTGAATGTGGTGTACAAGAACAAAAAAGTCACAATCCGATGAAATGGGAGCAGAGAAAGGGACAAAAAGCCAAAACCAAAACCAAAACAAAACAAAACCCCACACAGAATAAAGTAACTTCACTAATAGTTCTATAGTAGTGGCAGCATATACAAAATGCCACAAGAATACAGAGGTGATAGGATTAATTCTACCTGGCTGCAATCGGGTTAGACTTCAGAGAAGAGGTGACTTTGAAGCAGTATTTTGAAGGCTGAAGTAATACAGGGAGAGTGGAGTAAAGGGACCAGCTTTACTGAGCATTGACAATATATTTTTTTAAAGATTTTATTTTATTTTAATTAATTAATTAATTAATTAATTTTAGAGAGAAAGAGCATAAGTAGGCAGAGGCAGAGGGAGAAGCAGGCTCCCCGCTGAACAAGGAGCCCGATGCGGGCCTCAAGCCCAGGACCCTGGGATCATGACCTCAGCCGAAGACAGAGGCTTAACCCACTGAGCCACCCAGGCGTCCCAAGCATTGACAATAAATACAAATTCATGGAAGGGCATGATGTATTCAGGAGATGATGAGTAGTCTAGTGCAAGTAAAATGCAACCAACAAATCAAAATGGACATAAATAAAGGGAGCAAAGTGCTGAAAAATAGTGACTCAAGGAAGTATGTATTACGAAGCCAGGAGCTCATGATCAGATGAAAGTCTTGGACTCAAAATGCCCAAGATACTTAACAATCTTCTGCAGATTCCAACTTACTCTTCTATCAAACAGGAAGAAACAGAATGCTTTTATCTAGAATTCCAATGTGATCCCAAATTTGAAATCTTCATCAGTGAAAGAAACAAGGAGATTTTTTTGGGGGGGGATATCTACCTCAATGTTAAAGATTCCAATTAAAGGCTCTGCAGTACAATAAGTTAGCAAGTGAATAGTTATAAAACACAATACAAGATGTACAAATTAGAATCATCATTATGACAATGCTCTTTTAATTCAGTATAGATCCAAATGAACTAGTTGCCAGGAGCCAAAATAATGAATGCCCAGATTTTTATTGATTTTCCTACCAAAATAAACATATATTTTGGTAGTACAAAGATAGTCACTGTGTTAAGTAGAAAATATGGTATGGGTGGAAAACTGCCAGGAATTCTTCACCTAAATACTTGAACTGGAACTTGAATCATGGATAGGATTCACATTGGTCTAGATCTAGGGAAGCATGTCAAGAGGAGGGGAAAAAATGGCAAACACGGAGTAAAGCCTCCCCCTGATCTCCAAACGCTTATATTCCAGGGGTTTAAGAGAGATACTGAATTTACAAAATAGTAAGTTTTATGTAACGTTAAAAGGCCGTAAATATTATGAGAAAATTTAGGGAAGGATTTCCTAGGTGACTATAGGTGATTAGTCAATGTGGCAGGAGAATTGCAAATTGAAATAGGATTGTTCCAGAAGACCTCATTGGGAAAAATGACATCTAAGCAAAGACTTGAAAGAGGTGATAGAGTAGGCATACAGTTACCTGCAGGAAAAGTAAGCCTGGCAGAGGGCACAGCCACTGCAAAGGCCCTGAAAAGGCAGCATGCCTAGTGTGTGTGAAAAACAGTAAGAAGGTTAATGTGGCCAAGAACAGAGTGGAGAGGAGGTAGCAAGATACAGATCAGATTATAGGTGGTCTTATAGAGCCATTTTAAGGTTTTACAATCTCACTCTTAAGGAGATGGCAGCTGAGTCTGAGACAGGGGTAAAGGGGGGAAATAAAGGGTTTTGAATGGTAAAGTGACATGATCTGATTTAGGTTTTAATAGTTAACTGCTATGCTGAAAACAGACTGTAGGGGATCAAGAATTCGGTTAAACAGAGGAAAGGCAATGGCAAGAATTAAAGCAGGAGATGATGGTAGCTTGGAACAGTGTGGCAGAGGTGGGGACAGGAAGATGTGACTGAATTCTGTGCATATCTTCGTAGAGCCCACACAATGCCAAGTCTACTTATGCTACTGGTTTTTTAAAAAATGTATTCATTTCTTCCATTCATTTAATTTTAAGCACTTACTAAGCATTTACTATGAAAAAAGCACCGTATTGGGTTAAATATTATCCTACAATTTTTGACTGTCACGTGTCATTTACCATCACTACTTTCTCAAGTCCATTCATTGCAATAAAGTATTTCTTCAATCTATTGCTTATATTCAAAAACATCTACCTTCCAGTCAAGATAAGATGAGCTGTAACTCTAATGACTTTCTCTGAACCAGCTTTTCCTAGCACTTTGGGTCACTCTGCAGGAGCCCCTACTCTGAACTCACACTTCTAGGACTGCAGGGAAATCGGCAGGGCTCAACCACTGGGAATCTGACTATGGCAGAGATGGAGGCAAGGGCTTGCAAAAACCAGCAGTTTTCTTCATCTACAGAACCAAGTTGGGGGGTGTACTCTGACCAGGCAATTGGATCCCCCAAATAAGGAATTTTGCTGGCCTTAGAGCCCAGGTTGCCCAGGCTCACAAAAAGAACTTAATTGTAACAGCATCCTCTGTGTAAAGTGTTTTCTGGCTCTATCTGACCAGAAATGCTGGTGACAACCCCTGGAAGCAGTGCAGCTCAGCAGTACTGGAGCCAAGAGGGGAGCAGACAGAGCTGATGACCCCCAGAACAAACGTAGTACCAGGCAAAGGCTGAGGGTGGCTCCTGGCCCCTCCCAACCAGAGAGTCTGTTAGAGAAACAGAATACCCTGGAGAGGTCCTTTCCCCATCCTGAGGATCTGAGAAAAAGCCCCTCCTGTTATAGAGTGTCCGAGTGCCATCTGACCAGAAGGGCTGGAGACAACTTCTAGAAGCTGCGCAGCCCAGCAGCACTCAAGCTGAGAGGTGGGTGTGTCGAGCCGAAAGTTTACAAACAAAGCCAGTAGCCCTGTTCACTGAGGAAAACTGAGGTATGGGTAGATTTGAGTTAAGACAACAAATGTAGTTTTATCAGTTTTAGATAAACTCCTCCTGTGCTTGGGCAGGTAATCTAATTTGTAGCCTCACTCACCACTGAATAAAGCCTTCAGCCTATCCAACGAAGGAACCTAAGCAGAGCAGATGGGAAGCTGCACAGCCCATTCAACAGCCTTACATACAGTGACCCCTGAACAGGGAGCACAGCCCCTGGCTTCTCCTGTCTGCAGAGCAAAACCAGTGGCCTCACCTGACCAGGGAAACTCTGCATACTCTGACCAGATTCAGGTCCCAAACAACAAGCTGTATAGGCCCTGCATTCTGTTCTGCAACTCCACCAGGGCAGGAAAGCTAATTCATAATCCCACCTATTACTGAATATAGAACCCATTCCCAACCATCTAGTAAACAGGCCAGAGAACCCAGACAACCTCAGAGCCCACCCTATGTTCTCTGTTGGGTAGAGAATCAGGCCAGTACTCTTATCCAACTGTTCTCAGCCAGTGGAACAATACCCATCCCCATCCTTAGAGCTTGGACAACTGCTCACCCAAAAACAGACCATAGTAGAGAGCCCAACAGACCAAGAACATTACCAGCAAATATTCATAGAAACCCAACTCAGCTGGCTGGTGTAGAATTGTCTTTGCCAAGGCAAATCTATAATATCTGGAAGAGGAGCCCTTTTAGTCAAATGCACAGATATCAACGTATGGAATAAAGGATCAACAAAAATGGGGTATATGTGAACCACCAACAGAAATTAATAAAGTTCCAATAAGTGACCCCAAAGAAATAAGCATCTCTGAACTGTCAAAGAATTCAGAATAATCTCTTTAAAGCACCTTTGTGAACTATAAGAAAAGACAGACAACTGAGTAAAATTAGGAAAACAATATATGCACAAAATGAGAAGTTCAGCAAGGTGATAGCAGCCATCATCAAAAAACCCCAGGAATCCTAACTGAAAAAAAAAGCAACTGACCTGAAGAATTCAACAGAGAGTTTCAAAACTAGACTATAACACACCTTAAGTAACTAGAGAAAAAACAAACTGAGCCCAAAGTTAGCAGAAGAAAGGAAATGGTAAAGACTAGAGGATAACTAAATGAAATAGAAACAGAGAAGCAATAGAAAAGGTTAACAAAATTAATAATTGGTTCTTTGAAAAGATAAAAAAAAAATTAACAAACCATTAGCTAGACTAGCCAAGGAAAAAAGAGAAAAGACCACAAATCAACAAAATTAGAAATGAAAAAGGAAACATTACAACATTACAAATAATACCATAGAAATTCAAGGAATCATAACAGGCTACCATGAACGACTATACACCAATAAACTGGACAACCTAGAAGAAATGGAACAATTTTGGAAACATAGAACTAACCAAGACTAAATGAGGAAGAAACAGAAAATCTAAATATATCAATTACCAGAAAGGAGGTTGAATCCGTAACAAAAAAATCTACCGGGCGCCTGGGTGGCTCAGTGGGTTAAAGCCTCTGCTTTCGGCTCAGGTCATGATCTCAGCGTCCTGGGATCGAGGCCCGCATCGGGCTCTCTGCTCAGCAGGGAGCCTGCTTCCTCCTCTCCCTGCCTCTCTGCCTACTTGTAATCTCTCTCTGTGTCAAATAAATAAATAAAATCTTTAAAAAAAAAAAAATCTACCATTGAAGAAAAGCTCAGGACCAGATGACTTCACTGGTGAATTTTATCAAACATTTGAAGAACCAACACCAATCCTTCTCAAACTCTTCCAAAAACTGAAGAGGAGGGAACTCTCCTAAACTCATTTTACAAGACCAGCATTACTCTGATATCAAAACCAGAAAGGGACACTACCAGAAAACTGTAGGCCAATATTCCTGATACATACAGATGCAAAAATTCTCAATAAAATACTAAGCAACCAAATTCAGCAGCACATTAAAAAGATCATATACCATGATCAAGTGGGATTTATCCCTGGCATGCAAGAATGGTTCAATATATGCAAATCAGTCAATGATATGTCACATTAATAGAATAAAAGAAAAGCAGCATATGATCATCTCAACAGAAACAGAAAAAGCATTTGACAAAATTCAATATCCATTCATGATTAAAAAAAAGAAACCCTTAACAAATTAGGCACAGAAGGAATATATCTCAACATAATTGATGTCACATATGACAAGCCCACAGCTTATATCATATTCAATACTGAAGGGCTGAAAGCTTTACCTCTAAGATCAGGAACAAGACAAGGTTTCCCACTCTTACTACTCCTATTCAAAATAAAACCAGAAGCCCTGGCTAAAGCAATCAGGCAAGAAAAAAAAGTTTTCAGAATTGGAAAAGAAGAAGTAAAACTGTTATCTATTTGTAGATGATATGGTTATATATATAGAAAATCCTAAAGATTCAACCAAAAAACTGTTAGATCTAATCAACAAATTCAGTAAAGTTGCAGGATATAAAGTTAACATACAAAACTCAGTAACATTTTATACACTAATAATTTTCTGAATAAGAAATAAATCAATTCCCATTATAATAGCAGCAAGAACAATAAAGTACTTATGAATAAGTTTAACAAAGAAGGTAAAAGATCTCTACTCTGTAAATAATAGACATGGTTGAAAAAATCAGAGAAGACATAAATGAATGGAAAGGTATCCAATGATCATGGGTTGGAAGAATTAATATTATTAAAATGTCAATACTACCAAAAGGTATCTACAGATAGATTCGATGCAATCCCTAACAAGATTACAATGTATTTTTACAGAAGTACAAAAAAACATTCCTAAAACTTTTATGGAACCACAAAAGACCCCAAGTGACCCCCAAAGAAATCCTCAGAAAGAAAAAAGCAGGCATCACACTTTCTGATTTCAAGTTATACTATAAAGCTATAGTCATCAAAACAGTATGGTACTGACAGAAACACAGACAAACAGACCAACAGAACAGAATCAAGAAATAAACCCAAGAATATATGGTCAACTAATACCTGACAAAGGACCCAGGAATATGCAATGGAGAAAAAATAGTCTTTTCCACAAATCTGGGATAATAGCATATTCACATTAAAAGAATGAAACTTGACCCATACCTTCACCACTACAAAAACTAATTCAAAATGTATTAAAGACATAAATGTAAAACCTGAAACCATGAAACTCCTAGAAGAAAAGAGGAATAAAGCTCCTTGACATGGTCTTGGTAACGATTTTTCAAATATGACATTTAAAACATAGGAAACAAAATAAAAAATAAACAAGTGGAACTACATCAAACTAAGAAGCTTCTGCACAGCTGAAGAAATCATCAGCAAGGTGAAAAGACAACCCGCAGAATGTAAAAAATATTTGTAAAGCATACATCTGGTAAAGGGGTTAATATCCAAAATACATAAAGAATTCATAAAGCTCAATAAAATTTTTTAATTTGTTTTTTTTAATTTTAATTCCAGTATAGTTAACATATACTGTACGTATAAACAGTTTATACAGGTGTACAATATAGTGATTCAATAATTCTATGCATTAATCAGTACTCATCATGATAGGTATACTCTTAAAACCCCTACACCTATTTCACCTAACCTCCCCTCTGGTAACCATCAGTCTGTTCTCTAATATATAAGAGTCTGTCTTTTGGTTTACCCCTTTTTTTTTTATTTGTTCCTTTGTTTTGTTTCTTAAATTCCACATACGAGAGAAATCATTGGTATCCGTCTTTCTCTAACTTATTTCACTTAGCATTATACTCTCTATATCCAACCATGTCATTGTAAATGGCAAGATTTCATTCTTTTTGATGGCTGAATTATATTTCATTATATAACATATATTCTTTATCCATTTGTCTATCAATAGACACTGGGTTGCTTCCATAATTTGGCTATTGTAAATAATGTTGCAATAAACAGAGATATGGTGTATATCTTTTCAAGTTAGCTTTTTTGTATTCTTTGGGTAGATACTCAGTAGTGGCGTTACTGCATCATGTGGTAACTCTATTTTTAATGTTCTGAGGAACTTCCAAACTGTTCAGAAAAAAAAAATTAATGGGAAAAGGACCTGAAGAGACATTTCTCCAAAAAAGATCTACAAAAGGCCAGAGGCACATGAACAGATGCTCATGATCAATAGTCATCAGGGAAAAGCTAATCAAAACCACAATGAGATATCACTTCATACTTGCTAGAATGGCCATCAGTAAAAAGACAAAAGATAATGAATGTTGGCATGGATATGAAGAAAAGGTAGCCCTTTTGGTGCACTGTTGGTGGGACTGTAAATTGGTACAGCTACTATGGAAAACAGTACGGTGGTCCTCAAAAAATTGAAAATAAAACCACCATATACTTCTGGGACTATATCCAAAGAAAATGAAAACACATACTCCAAAAAATATCCGCACTCCCATGCTCATAGAAGCATTACTCATAATAGCCAAGATATGGAAACAACCTAAGTGTCCATCAATGGATGAACGGATAAAGAAGTTGTGATATAGATATAACCAAATATTATTCAAAACAATCCTGCAATTTGAACAACATGGATCAACTTTGAAGGCATTAGTCTAAGTGAAATAAATCAGAAAAAGAAAGACAAATCCTGTATGATCTTATTCACAGGTCTAGCTTAAAAAAAAAAAATCTGGGGCACCCGGGTGGCTCAGTGGGTTAAAGCCTCTGCCTTCAGCTCAGGTCATGATCTTAGGGTCCTGGGATCGAGTCCCGCATCGGGCTTTCTGCTCAGCAGGGAGCCTGCTTCCTCCTCTCTCTCTACCTGCCTCTCTGCCTACTTGTAACCTCTCTCTCTCTGTCAAATAAATCAATAAAATCTTTAAAAAAAAATCTTCCCTCATATCCACAGAGCTTGCTTCCTCATGTACTTCAGGTCTCTCCTATAAGGCTACCATATCAGTTTACATGAAATAGCTCTCAACATCAGTCTCTATTATTTCTCCTGCTCTATTTTTCTTTATGGCAGTGATCATTACCTGGCATATTATTCACTTTTTAAAAAAATATATTGTCACTCCAGTGAAGGTAGGAATTTTATCTGTTTTGTTCACTATTATATCCACAGTGCCTACAACAATGCCTGTCACAAAGTATATGCTTGGCATATATGCTGAATAAATGTGTCATTCAAAAACATGATGTTGGAGAACTGGAAGTACTACATATTTTGGAAAAAGAATTTTTAGTAATTATATATATGTACATATATGTATATATACATGTATGTATATATGTATAATTATTCCTCATTTTTCATAGATTCCATATTGTGAATTCACTTATGTGCTAAAATTGATTTGTCACCCCAAAGTCAATACTGACAGCATTTTTGTGGTCCTTCAACGACATGCACACGTCTAGCTGAGGTTGAACAAGGTGACATTCTGCTTTGTTTCAGCTCTTACACTATAGACAAATGTCCTCCCAGTGGTCTATGCAGTTCCATATCTGTACTTTTTGTTGGTGATTACACTGTTCAAAACAGTCCCCAACTGTAGTGCTGAAGTGCTGTGTAGTGTTCCTAACCGCAGGAGGCTGTAACGTATATTTTTATATTTATACACATATATATTTTCTTTTTATATGTCACTTAGATGAATTTTGTTCAGGCATGAACTACAGTGATGTTGGTCATGAATTTAATGTTAACGAATCAATACTATATATTAAGTAAGGTGTTTTAGACAGAAACATTCATAAAATAAAGTTATTTATTGATCAGTCGATAAAAATGTTGTGGCCAGAGCCTCACAGGAACCTAATCCTGTCTATCCTGTAGGAGCAATGACTCAGTATTCACAGACTCAGTGTTGTGGTGGCTTTATAGAACACAATTACAGTGGAAATGAAAATTGATTGTATGTATGTATGTGTGCATAGTGGTTTTATCACATTTGAACTACAGAAAGGAAAACTCAAACACTTTCATAGCTGTAGGGATACACAGAGCAGTCAGTAGTTAAGAATATAATCCACCAGTGCTTGATTCGGCAGCACATACACTGAAAAAGAAAAAAAAAATCCTCCATACAACAGTATGTTTGACGTTTATGTTAACCACATGATTCCATCAATTGAAAGTGGTTGACTAACTGGAAAGAACAGAAACTTAAAAATTGATAAACCTAAGTTTAAATATTAACCGAGACACTTACTAGTTGTGTGGGGTTTGTCAGTACTTAAACTTTTCACCCCTTTATAAAATGCATGCTCATGAATATTAAATTAGGTAAATCAGAAAATGTACCTAAATCAAAGCCCAAATTATTTTACTTGTTTAATGAGCATTAGTTTCTTTTGTTCCCTGTTAAATTCCCAGGGAACTGTCCAAAAAAATTCCCAGAGGGGAAATTTAACCAATTAAGTCTCCTGAAACTTGGAGAAAAGCTACCACAAAGAAAATGATAGTAACTTGAGTTTGTTCAGAGTAAGTAGGGAAAGTATATGTACCCTGTACACACAATAAAGGACTCTTTCTGATGCAGAAGCTAACACTATGCCAGACTTTCAACACTAGCCAAAAGCTGGTCCACTGATGTACCGGACAGAAGTACCCTAAACAAGTAGTATTGGACAGAAGTACCCTAAACAAGTAGTATTTGCCGAGAACTGTGAAGGATCTGACATAAAAACTAACAAGTTACTATTTAACCAGTTTCCTGAGCTCCATTTTCCACAGTGATACAAAGAGGGCCAAGTGGCAACTGCATACACAGTGGTTATGTTAAAGGAGATTACTAAACTTAAGGAACCTGAATATTTTATAATGGGAAATAAGTTTGTCCCATCTTAATCTCAGAGGGATACACTGTCTTTATTATAATGTATGGTGAACAAACCTGTTCTCTGTTCCAGAAGAAGGCGGTAGCTCTATCTTACAAGACTGTTCCCTATACAGACACTTTTGAAGAGAGATTCTGTAAGAAAAGAACCAGGTAGTTCTTCTGCTCACAAGATGCGTAAACATGAAAGAACCATGGGGAATTGTCTCCCAATAGCATTGACTCCAACTGCTCCTAGCAAATTGATTATCTTGGTCCTCTGCCCCTGTCTCAGGGCTACTGTTGGTACTGTACAACTATTGGCACTTTTTCGCATTACGGTAGCACTGTTCCAGTCTAATCGGAAACATAACTATGTCATATTTCAGCTTCTGGACTATCTACAGTCTGACAATAGTGCATCTTTTGTCACAAGGGTAACCCAACAATAGACTGAATGCCAAGTTATTTGAGGAACAGTCCATGCTCCCTGACTTGTGCAGGTATCTGAGCTGCCCAGGACTGGAAGAGCTTCCTCAAAAAAGTGATTCAGAAAGATTTCTCAACCTATCACCCTCATTTCATCTTGATCCCTACACCTTTGTTGGGCAGCTTCCCTGAATGCAGCTGTCTCCAAAAAGGGCTTATCTCTTTTTGACCAACTCCTGGACAATGATCAGGATGAAAGGGTTAGGATTATATAGAGCCATTTTGAAATTCTGGGATTCTACTCTGACCATTCCTAGATAAGATGCATTCTTCTCTACCCTAACAGCAATTCCCAGCCAGCCTGCTTAGTACACCTTTCAGGTGGCAATCCATTATGAGAGGAGCTAGAGAATTCAAACCTAATTGTAGTTCAGTCTTCTCTATACTATAGTTGGATTAACAAAATCCTAGGTCATAAGCATAATGACCACTGAGTTGAGTATACTATTCACCCAGCCCCTACCCTGGCACTGGGAAAGAAAGGCCTTAAACTCTGAGAGTTGGGAGAGGGGAGGAACAATTAATGCTCCTTGACCCTTAAGCCTTGTTTAAAATACTCCTGACGTGAATTAATAGTTTCTCCTGATGCCTACTGGCCTTGAGTTATAGAGTGTATGACAACCCAAACTGCAACTATCCAGTGGTCTTGCCAATGTGACTTAACCAAACTAATATAAACTGATGATCCAAATAAACCTCAACAACATATCTCAAAGAGGACTAATAGGTGCCTTTCAGTTACATGTTTTTATGTGACGGAGACTGAGTCATAGAGTATCTCTTCATTGGAGAGCTGCTCTTTGCCTATTTCCTCCTGTAATTATTGGCAATGACATCAAAGATCAGCTTGTTAGTCTAAACTTCCTTGTGTAGGTCATAATGGATAATTAATTGGCCTTACACTTATCTTGGCTGATTAAAACAAGACCTACCAGTCTTTCTTGGTGTTTATACAAAATTGGCTGAGTCTAGGATTCTGTGGGCATAAGAGATCAATACTACAGGTTGTTCTTATCCTGCTGTTTGGAATCCTATTAATAGTAGCCTTAATTAAATGCCTTATGATACAACCTGAACAGTTTGATTTCAACCTCTTTCAGTCAAGTTAATCAGATTGGCCAATGAGGTAGCCAACTCATGACAACTTAACAAAAGCTCAGACAGTGTATGTGATAAAACAAAATAAAGGCCTCCCAAGATGTCCACATCTTAATCACCAGAACCTATGACAATGCAACCTTATATTAAAAAGGGGAATTCAGGTTGCAAATGAAATTAAAATTACTAATTAGCTGACCTTAAAACAGAAAGATTATCTTGAGTTTTCTGGTGGGCCAACTGTAATCAGAGGGTCCCTAAACATGAAAGAGGGAAGAAGATGAAGCAATGTATGAATGATGCGCTGTGATAAAGACTCAGTGGGCCATTCCCAGCTTTGAAGATAAAAGGAATCCAAGAGCCAAAGAATGCAATGGTGTCTAGAAGCTGGAAAAGGCTAGAAAACAGATTATTCCCTAAAGCCTCCAGAAAGGAACACAGCCTTGCTGACACCTTGATTTCAGGCCAGTGAGATCCATTTCATACTTCCGACCTCCAGAACTGTAAGGTGATAAATGTGTGTTGTCTTATGCCAGAGATTATATTAATTTGTTAAAGCAACAATAAGAAACTAAGACAGTGTAAATTTCATCCAGTACAGCTCTTAATGGATGTACCAAGAAAGCAAGACCCTATCTTATCTTTACCTGGTCCACTGCTCAAGGTTTATTTGCAGTGAGGAACCTTGAAGGATGAGATAGTCTCTCTCTCTGGGACAAAGAACAGGCCTGCTTACTACTTTCTATAAAAGTAGCAGATTTCCATAGTTCCGTGCTCTTCAGCTGTAACATATACCCACTGGGTTCATAGCATCGACATGGGCTATATTGGTCCACAGCACTTAGGAGCAAGAAAAACTGATGCAAACATGCTGACTGATGCTCAGGCTGCTTGCTGTGCTATAACTAATATATTCCTTTGTTTCTGATCTAGGAGTTCATATCTTCTGCCAGCATCCATGAAACAGTAATAGACTGACTTATTAGACTATAACTAGGGTAAAATCAAATACCAGACCCGATGCTCTCTGGATAATCAAATAGATCATTGAGCATCCCATACTTTAATACGTAAACTCCCTTCTCCAAATCACCACAGACTGCAGGCTTAGGGAAAAGTGACAGGGCATTTAAAAAGCAAAGTAGGTATTTGCTTACTACTCTCCTCTTGTGCCCAAAGAGCAGTATGCATAAGTGCTTAAGAGCCACTTTCTAGGTCCTAAGTCTGGTTCTTCTGTTTATTAGCTATGTGACCTTAGGCAAGTTATGTAACTCATCTGTCAAAACATGAATAGCAGCAGCTACCTCGCAAGGTTGTTGAGACATTAAATGAGCTAATAATGTATGTAAAGTGACTAGAAGAGGCTAGCACACAATAGCACTCAATGAATTTTAAATGTTTTTGTTACTAGCTGGCCTTTAGTAGGATTTGATCAGGACTGGTGAGAATCCAAAGGGTGGGAAAGAACGAACAACTGTCCTTCTAGTTCCAAAGCTCTCATTTTGACAATTTCTTCATAAGAAATAAGGACTCGATATAAAATAACGTTTTTATAAAAATTATTTAGAGAGGGGTAGAGGATATTGAGAACCATATTTTAAATAGAGGTAGACCAAGACAGATCTCAAAAGCAGAACTGATTCAAGAAATCTGCCTCTGTATTTCTGTTATATAGTCTTCAGTGCCTGTCTTCAGTGCCTTTGAGTAAAACAAATCTGATTAACACTCTAATTTAATTTACTTAAAGGAGCTGTAACACTCTAAAACTATTGTTATAAGGAGATTTATTCACAGAAGTAAATAAAATAATTATGAAGCGGATGAAATGACTACACAAGCCATTTTACAAGAGGGATATATTTTTCCTTCTTTTCAATGAATGTTTAAAGCTCTCCTTCAAGCTCTTGGTAAATCTATTGATCTGTGAAACAGTGCACTCCAGGGAGGCAATTCAGTTGACATTACATATCAAATGATGAGATGAATAATGATCATACCATTTGGTAATTAAACGTCTTACAAACCTTTTAACTGACTGAACGTCAAAAAAGTCAAACGAGGTCAAACATATTGTATTTTTCCATCCTCATGTTATGAATATAAACAATAGTGTTAAAAGATATCCAGAATAAGAAGGCATAATAAAAATACTTAAAGATAAAATATATACGAGACATCTAGCTTACTATGAACTGTATATGTAATGTTTCTTCTTTGCAGCATGCAAAATTATTTTCTACTCTTAAATGTTTTCCTTTTAAAATTGTTACAGATATAATTCAAATCACTCCTCTGTATGTGGAAGGAGATTTGGGAAATATTAACTGTAATCAGTAAAGATAAAGTATAACTAAGAGAACATGGATTACAAAGAAATATTGCAATCACCTAATCTCAATTTGCAAATTCTTTTATAACAATTTAACAGTGAAGGATACTTATTTAAAACTTTACATATTTTCTTTATTCTCTAGTCCAGCAAGAGCACCCCCACAAACACCCCCACACACAACACTTACTATCCTCCAAGTGGCTGATCACTAAACCATTTAAAATGTAAAAGTTAGAAACCCATATTAATTAAAGACCTGTAGAAGCTAAAATGTTTGTTCCTTAAAGGCTACTACTTTCTGTGGTATAAATACTAGATCACTTAGATTACATCACGAACAAAAAAATCCTCTAGTGAGAAATTTAAAAATTTTAAGTAGCCCCACATGCCTATGTGTTATCATATAAACTAAAATGTAGCTATTTGTTGTACCTAATTGAAATTATCTAATTATCTAAGTGATCTGATTATAATTTCACTTAAGGTCCTTCTGTTAAATATCTAGCACCATATTTACTTTGATCATCATTCTTTTTTTTTTTTTTTAAAGATTTTATTTATTCATTTGACACAGAGAGAGAGATTACAAGTAGGCAGAGAGGCAGGGAGAGGAGGAAGCAGGCTCCCTGCTGAGCAGAGAGCCCGACGCGGGCCTCGATCCCAGGACCCTGGGATCATGACCTGAGCCGAAAGCAGAGGCTTTAACCCACTGAGCCACCCAGGCGCCCCTTTGATCATCATTCTTAAAAAATTATTAAACAGTTTTATTAAGGTATTTAATACATCTATGATAATGGCTACAGCTTTAACATGTAAAATGATGAATAACTAAAAGAAAATCTTGTGTTTTCCTTATTCTGGAAGCATCAGTTTATTAATGCTATTAATGTTCTAATCTTACACACTTTAATTAAAATTAGTTATTTTGTAAATTATTGATCATGATGGCTCACAAAGTTTCCAACTGATCAACATGAGCAGTAAAGAAACTAATTTTTCCAAAAATTTGAGATTAAAAGTATATTTTCAAAAAGATAAAGATACACCAGTTTCAGATTTCTAAAGCATACCACCAACAGGAAAGGTTGACCATATTAAGGAAATATGAGTAAAAACCAATTTTTGAGAAAGATTAATTATAAAACAAAGGTAAAAAATGATCTACAAAGAAAGAGATAAGGATGGTTATCAGGGGACAAGAAAAACGAATGCTTCCTTGAAAGTTATTCTTGATTTCAGCGCTTTGGTCAAACAAGCCCTCTACTAAAATCCCTCAATGACTTTTTAGATTCACTTTGTGATATTTGAGATTTCCTTTAAAATATCAGAAAACTCTTTAATAAATACCTCCTATTTTCCAAACATATCTTCAAATCTTCCCAAATGTAGATATTGCTAGCTTTAGTCATATTCTCTTATGTACGTATAAGATTCTTCACAATCATGTGCAGTTAAAATTCCAAACAGCTCAACTTTAAAAACCAAGTTTCACATTGTCTATGAAAATTACTGATATGGATTTAATTCAACTATTCATAATTGTATTAGTTACCTACTGTTGTGTAACATATTGCCACAAACTTAGCAACTTAAAGCAACTTGTATTTATTATTCTAGAATCTCTGTGAGTCAGGTGTCTGGACACAGCTGAGCTGGGTCATCTGCCCAGGCTCTCACAAGGCTGCAAACAAGGGGTTGGTTGGGCTGTGCTCTTCCTGGAGCTCCAGATTCTGTTTCAAGCTCACATGATTGTAGGCAGAATTCAGTTCCTTATGGTTATAAAACTGAGGGCTCCCTTTTCTTGCTGGCTAACGGCTGGGGATTGTCTCGGCTCCCAAGAGGCTACTTGTGAAACACAGCAATTTCTCAGGTACTCTCAAAACACATTATCTTAAGTCTTCACACATAGTAGGATAATCTCTGACTCCAGTTTGTTAAAATGGAGTTTTATATAACATAACTTATTCATAGGAATGACTATCCTACCACCTTTGCAATATTCAGCTGGCTTGAAACAAGTCATAGGTTCTGCCCTTTCTCAAAGAGAGTGGATTATACAAAGGTATGACTCATTATGGAGTCACCTTTGGGTATGTCTATACCAATAATTCCTAGATTAAATCATTCCTAGATTAAAGTTATAAACTCTGGAATCAGACTGCTTGGTTTAAATCCTGGCTCCACCCTTACAAATTACTAATTATGTTTGTTTCTCCAACTTAAAATGGGATGACTCTATCTCCTCTTAAAGTAGTAGTGAGGACTAAGTTAATTAATCTAAAACAGCTTAGAGAAGTATCTGGCAAGTAACAAGTTCCATAGAATTTTGCATTAACTAAATTAATATTTGAACACCTATATATTACTAATAACCCAATATATTTTACATTCAAAATTTCATACATTGTGGGGCACCTGGGTGGCTCAGTGGGTTAAAGCCTCTGCCTTCGGCTCAGGTCATGATCTCAGGATCCTGGGATCGAGGCCCGCATCGGGCTCCCTGCTCCGCAGGGAGCCTGCTTCCTCCTCTCTCTCTCTCTGCCTTCCTCTCTGCCTACTTGTGATCTCTTCTCTGTGTCAAATAAATAAATAAAATCTTTAAAAAAAATTCATACATTGTGACAATAAAGATGTATATTGTCATTTCTCTGGATGTTTCATATTTGCATATGTGCAAATGTGTGCTCTGCCAACCAATGTAAGAACATGGGAATTCCTAAAGAGCATTCAATTAGTTAACAAAGATCAAAGTATGGAATTACATGCAAGAGGGCAGTCAATAAATATTGCTAAGTAAGCATGATGGTAATTGAAATCTACAGTTAAAACTCAATAAAAGTAAGTTATGAGTTGACTTCTGCTAATCACCAGCCTCAGGGACTTACTTCTGCTTTCTATTATACCAATCACAAATGCTCAATTTCTCAAATATTATTATTTAGTGATGAGTGATACCTCTACCCTTTTAATTACATTCAATGAGCTGACTAAAAAATTAGGTGGCAGGCCACACAGAATTTATACAAATGCCAAGTACTGCAGATTGGAGGAAATAACCTATTCTTTGGGATGTTGCCCAGACCTTGAGACACAATGGAATCATCTAAGAAGGTAAGTCTGAACAAACATTCTTAGAGGACTTGGACAAGCTATGCTGACAAAAGCCAGAGACTTTATTTTCTATATTTGCAAATTATTATACTTAAAAGAAATCACAAAAGTCTATGCAAAATGCCTTTTTAAAATCATTCTTCACCAATAAATCATGGATCTGAACTTCAGAAAGATAAACAGACTCATCTAAGTTCACAGATAGTAGCAAAGACAAAGAACTCCAGTCTCTTAACATTGCAACCAAAGCTTCTCAGTGGGAGCCATACTGCTTTGTAAAAGGAGTTCTGGAAATTTATGAGAGAATTTTGCGTTGTAGCAATTTGAGACATTGTTACCACATGTGGGCAGGGGTTATGTCTGCTAGCCATCCTGCAGTAAAGAAGAAAATGACTGCATTTTGCAAGCCTTTTCTAAATATTCATGAAAATAAAGAACTTGTGACTGGACCTAACCTTATTTTACATATAAAATCTAAAGTATTTTTTCATGCTTTTCATATACACTGAATTTATCAGGAGTTTGGTAATACTGTAGATCAAGGTAATACTTATTTTCTTCAGAATTGTCCCATTTTCACCATTTTGAGAAATAGCACTAATGATGGCTCATGTATCCTTTTATTTTTAGCTATCATAATTATAGTTACTCTACAAGTAGGGCAACTACATGACTACTTCATAAAATCTTCTAATTTTGTCATTCCTAATCATTTACATTTTCTATTATACTGTTTCTTGAAATTATATGTATCAAAACATATCTAAAAATTTCATTTCATATTAGTAAAGGGAGAATTACAAAATATTTGTTATAAATGGTGGAGTTATGACTTAGGATGTTAAGAAGCACTTGGCCTACTCCATCCCTTCTTAGGATTAATTTTAAATTAGTTTATACAGGGAAAGGAATAGTTTTCAGGTTTTATAAATGACAATTCTAAAAGATAAGTCACTTAGGAGCTAATATTTAAGTGTTTTGAAGAGTGTACCGTATAAAGTAAAAAAATCCTCTATGGATGAGAATTCCAATTTCTAAAGGCTTTTGAACTACAAGGTCTACAACATCATTGTCTTTAAAGGTGTTTAAATCCTGAGCAGAAACACAAACAAAGATACAGTGAATCTTCATTCCTAGGAATGCTTGAGCAATGGAGCACTTGATTAACCATTTATAGCAGTAAATTACACACTAATTAGATAATTGTCACTGATTGGCAATTTAATAATTATTTTCTATTTTTTAATATTTTTTCTTATTTTAAGAAAAAAATACATGTTCAGTGAACAAAATTAAATCATACAGAAAATTATAAATAAGTAAATGAAAAACTTAAAACTATCCCTCAGAAATAACCACTGATAACATTTTGGTGTGTACACACACACAGACATAAATATATATAATCTATATGTATTATGTATATTACATAAAAATATAATGTATGACACATACAATACACATACTTACCAAATATATATATAGTATAAAATATATACATGTTTCTAGTAATTTTCCTATGAATAATTAAGGAATTTAATCAAAACATGTTATTTTTCTTTGAGGTATAACTACACATGATATTAGTTTCAGGTGTACAACACAGTATTCAACATTTGTATACATTGCAGAACGATCACCACAATAAGTCTAGTTATTACTGTCAAGATACAAAGTTAATATATTATTTTTAAAGATTATTTATTTATTTGAGGGAGAAAGAGCAGGGAGAGGAGCAGAGGGAGAGGAAAAGGGAGGAGGAACAAATCTCAAGCAGACTCTGTGCTAAGTGTGGAGACCACATGGGGCTCCATCTCATGGCCCTGAGATCATGACCTGACCAAGGCAACTGAGCCATCTAGGCACCCCTAAAGCTAATATAATATTATTGACTATAACCCTCATGCTGTACATTATATCCTCATGACTTATTTATTTTACATAGGAAGTTTGTAGTTCTTGAATCCCTTTACCTATTTCTCCCCTGCCAAACTCTCTCCTTTCTAGTAACCACTAATTTGTTTTCTGCTTTTACAAATGTGAGTTTCATTTTGTCTTGTTTTGTTTTTACAATTTCACATCTAAGTGAAATCATGTGATGTATGTCTTTCTCTAATTATTTCACTTAGCATAATAGCCTCAAGATCCTTCCATTTTGTTGCAAATGGCATATTTTATTCTTTTTAATAGCTGAATAGTATTCCAGTGTGTGTGTGTGTGTGTGTGCATGTGTGTGTGTATACAGCCATAACTTGTTTTATTGTGCTTTGCTTTACTGTACTTCATAGACACTGATTTTTTTAAAAAATTGAAGGTTTGTGGAAACCCTGCATCAAGGAAGTTTATCAGCAACATTTTTCCAGCAGCATTTTTTCAACAGCATTTGCTCATTTCATGTTTGAGTCGCATTTTGGTAATTCCATATTTCAAACTTTTTCATTATTATTTTATTTGTTATGGTGATTTGTGATCAGTAATTAAAAGTTAAAATGATGGCCAGCATATTTTAGCAAGAAAATATTTTTTAATTAAGCTATTTTTAAATTAATACACTACAATATAGTGTAAATGTAACTTTCACATGCATTCGAGAACAAAAAAATTCACGTGATGTTGAATGATTCTTGCATTCCCTGGAATACATTCCACGTGATCACATGGTGTATGATCTCTTTAATATTCATTGAATTCAGTTTGCTAATATTTTGTAAGCCTTTTGGATCTATTCGTATCAAGAATATTGGCCTATAATTTTCTTTGTGTGGTGTGCTTGTTTGATTTTGGCATCAAGGTAATGTTGACTTCTTAAAATGAGTTTGGAAGCATTCCCCCCTCTTTAATTTTTGGAAGAGATTGAGAAGAATAGGTTAATCTTGAAATATTTAGTACAATTCACCAATGAAGCTATATGCTCCTGGATTTTTGTTTGTTATGAAGTTTTTGATTACCAATACCATTTCCTTGCTAGTCTATTCAGTTTTCTCTCTCTTCATGATTCAGTCCTGGAAGAGGGTAAATTTCTAGGAATTTATTCATTTCTTCTGGGTTGTCCAATTTGTTGCATATAATTGTTTTAGTAGTCTCTTATGATTCCTGGTAGTTCTGTGCTATCAGTTGCACCCTCTCCTCCTTCACTCTCAATTTTATTTATTTGAACCCTCTCTCTTTTACTGGTGATTCTAGCTAAAAGTTCATTTTGTCTTTTCAAAGAATAAGCTTTTAGTTTCATTGATCTTTTATATCATCTTTTTCATTTATTTCTACTCTGATCTTTATTATTTCCTTCCTTTTCCAGTGAGATTTTTTACTTTCATTCTGTTCTCTTGGTATTATTTAGTGCCATTTCTTTACAGCCTAAAAGTCCCTTTAATAGTCTTATAAGGCTTATTTAGTAGTGATGAACTCCTTTAGTTAGATCTTTCTTGTCTGAGGAACTCTATCTCTCCTTCAAATCTGAATGATAGTCTTGCTAGGTGGGGTGTCATTGATTGGAAGTTTTCTCCTTTCAGTACTTTGAATTGGGCACACTCCACGCTTCTGGCCTTCACGTTTCTAAGACATCTGGTGACAGCATTCTGGGGATTTCTTTGTATGTGACAATTTGTTTTTTTCTTGCTGCTTAAAAGATTCTCTCTTTATCTTTACATTTGACATTTTAATTATCATGTTACTTGGTGTGGATCTCTGGGTTCCTTTTATTTGGAACTCCCTGGGCTTCCTGAACCTGGATAATTTGCTTTCTTCATAGGAAAGTGTTCAGCCATTATTTCTTCAAGTAAGTCTTCTGTCTCTTTCTTTCTCTCTCTCCTCTTTCTGAGATCCCTATAATGTGGATTTTATTCTGCTTGTTGCTGTCCTGCAGGTTCCTTAAGTTGTCTGCAATTTTTTAAATTCTTTTTTTCTTTTTGCTGCTCTGTCTGGGTAAGATCCATTGCTTTGTCTTTCAGCTTGCTAATTCATTCTTCTACTCTACCCAGATTGCTGTCGAAGCCCTCTAAGGTATTTTTCACTTCAGCTATTGTATTTTTCAGCTCGGTGACTTCTATCTCACATTTTCTTATACTTCATATCTCACTGTTGAACTTCTCACTGTGTTTATCCATTCTGCTCTGGAGTTCCATTCAGTGATCATCTATATCACCATTACTTGAATTCTCTAATAGGCAGGCTACTTATCTCCATACGATTAAGGTCTTTTTCTGAGGTTTCACCTCATTCTTTCATTTTTTACATATTTTTGTGTGTCTTCACTTTGCCGGACTCTCTCTGTTTCTTTTTATGTATTAGGTGAAGAAACTATCTCTGTTAGTTTTAAAGGAGTGGCCCTGTGTTGGTGATAAATCTTCTCTTCAATCTTGCCCTAACTCTTGATGGTCTCTTGAAACTTTGTGATTGTCTAAACCACCTGATTCATTCTGATATGTTCCCATTGCTGAGGGTGTGCCAAGACCTGTCAGAGTTCCAAAGGGAGGAATCTAATTTAGCACCTAGTTTTGGGCTGACTAGAAGCCAGTCCCTCCATACTTTACTGAAGTACGGAAATTATATATAGTCCTGTAGGGCCACAATCTTAACCCCTTCTGGCCTCTGTCCCAGGATATACAGAGCCATCCCTGAGGTGACAGTTGCAAAAATCAGAGTTCCAGATGAGCATATAAGCTTTCTTGTTGAGTTGTAGCAAGGCTAAAAACATACACAAGGACGGTGTCTCCCTGCTTATATTCCCTGGGTGTGTCTTCTTAGACTCTAGAACTGTGGGAGACCTGAAGCCTAACCCTCAGGTTGAAGCACAGGCTAAGGAAGTAGGCCTTTTTCACAGAAAGACTGGGATTATGTTTCAGTGTGTTATCTGTTCAGTGCTCTGGGCTGGTGGCCTACCAAGAAATGTCTTTCTAATTATCACCTTTCCATGGACCTTGAGAATGCCAGCCCCTTCAGCCACCAGGAATGGGTGATCAAGAGGCATCTCCTATGTGGACTGTATATATCAGCTGGCTTTAGCTAAGTAGCTAGAGAGGGTGGGGGTCAGGGCACACTCTCTAGCTTCATAAAGGCAGCAAGAAAATGTCTTGACTGCATTCATACATGGTTTCCAGAATATAGCAGGAAAGTGTCTTACCTGTGCAGAGCTTTAAGCTAGGAGCAGGAGAATGCCATGACTGCTGGCACTCACCAGCCCCAGTCAGGGAGTGGGAGAGTGCTGCACCTGCCGGGACCCTCTGACTTCAGCAAGGTGGCAGGATGGTGCCACATTCACGCTCGCCCATCAAGCTAGGAAGGTTGGTGGGGAGTGTTAACACTGACATCCACCACTGCCTTGGTCTCTGAAGAGAGTTTCAACACTCTCCCCCTCTAGCAGACTCTTTAAGGATTTTATTTTTACATAATTTCTATAACCAATGTGTATAACTCACAACTGCGAGATCAAGAGTTGCACACTCCACTGACTGAGCCAGCCAGATGCTTTTAGATAACCAAATAAATCTCCTTCAAATATAGTCTAGCACTTTTCAAACTTTTTTTTTTTCTGGGTCTTAGGTCTTAGGGCAAGTGAGACTATACGCAAGCCCTTTAAAAGGGGACTCTCAGTTTCCTACAACACTTTGGGTCCCTTGGACATCAGCCCTATCAGTTTACTAAGCCAGACATTTTGGTGGCTCATCTCTCCTGCGCAGATCCCAAGGTTTGATGTAGCTGAGCCCCAACTTTTTAATCCTCTGGGGGAAGCACCAGACTGGTGAGATCCATCCCTATTGTATGTCACTATACCAGGAGAGGTGGGAGTAAGATGGTGTGTCTACCTTTCCTATCAGTCTCAATGTGGTATTTTTATCCTTTGTTGTGAAGAAGTAGTTCATCTAGTTTTCAGATCCTTCTCAGAGGTAAATAATCCATGTGTAGTTATAGATTTGGAGTGTCCATGGGAGAAGGGGGAGTTCAGGATCTTCCCATGCCACCACCTTACAGAAGTCCTAAGTTAAGACCTATGTTTCTGAAATAGTGTTGTATAAATCAATATTTTTTGTTAGTCCACTGTTTAGATATGATATAATTTCTCTAACTAGTTTCCTTTGCCATGGTTAGTTAGGTTGACTCCTTATCTGTGATACAAGGGAATTTAAGAATCCATATATCTAATCACCTAATTTGTAACAGGACAATAAGAAGTTGAGCCAGAGCAGCAGCTATCTTCAGATGAAAAAAAAAAATGGTAGTTTAAATCTCTTTTCCATTCCCTTCAAAATCCCACCAAGAGTGAAGTTTCATCTGTGTGTGTGTATGTGGAGGAGGG
>LNAC01000158.1:1911317-1959834 GCA_002007465.1 Ailurus styani | reverse complement strand
GGGATGGGGGGGGAGTGTAGGGATAGGTGCCGAAAAAATTGGAATAAGCCTTCCTGTAAGAAAACTTCTCAAAAAATTCTAGGAATGTTACTGTGCCATTTAATAGTGTAAATGGTTATTGTGATTTAATAGTGTAAATGGATTTTGATTTTCTTAAATTATTTTCAGAAAACAAAAGATACAGAAACCACTTTTCTATTCCTTTAATAACCTTTCTGAACTGTTGGGAGGTAAACTGCCGTCCCTGTTTTCCCTCCATGAGCTCCTCAGTCCACCTCACAAAGCTGATCCTATATTATGCAAATAGAGATCCCTGTAAAGTAGAAGTCTGGTAAGGGTACAGCTCTTCAAATAATGATTAAGATGGGTATATTAGAATATTTATATATTTAAGAAACAAAAATCTAAATAAAAAAGTATTAAACAAAAAGGAAAGTTACTATCTCACTTGAACAGAGGTAAGGAAAGCTCTAGATATAATAAATCAATTAAATACCAAATTTATTTATTAACAAAGTCATTTAACATTGTTTAATATTTATTATTTTAATAATTGAATATAAACAAACAATTTCTGGCAAGGGAATGAAATTACCATAATTGGCCTAAACTAGTTAGTATCTACCTGTGGGAGCTGGGCATAGGGTCAGTTTCCCATGAAGTATATGCTATGTGGAATAATGAAGCTTATCTCAATAACATCAGCATTCTGTTAGCAGAGAAGAAAAGATGTTGGAGCAAGAACCAATAGTGTCTGCTTTAAGCAGAGTGACCATACTTTCTCACCCAAGACAATCCCAATGGACATGTGTTATCTAGGATAAATAATAACAGCATCCTTCTTATTCTCGAAAGTGTCCTGGATGATGTATAAAATGGTCATCTGGGTAGAGGTGCATATTTTTCAAGATTTTGGCCTTAAGTTTTAATTAAGCTCTAAATTAATTAAATATCTTTGTTATAATTATGTAAGAACCTTGCTAAACCTGTAGTGAAAACAAAAGCAAGGTTTCAGAATGCATGGTCAGCCTCATACAATTTATTAAAGTAATTATGAAGCAATTCTCTGCAACTGAAAGAAGAAAGGTGATTTATTTTAAAATATGTTCAGGAATTCAGAAATTAACTCATTTAGACTACGCTAGCTTCCAAACAATGAATATACAGAGTGATAAACTGGCTGATAAACCTCCTTATGTTTAAATACCTAGTACATTTCGGGCCACAAGTAGAACCACAAGAGAAGAAGGACTGTTCAACAGCCCTGCAAATAGAGCATTGGAGTTTTTGGACCTAGTGTGCCTTAGTTCAAATCTTAGTTGTGCCACACATGAACTGTATAACATTGAGAAGATTATTTAATCTTTCTGGGCTGCCTCCTTCATCTAGAAATTGAGGACAATAATGGTCTCTACCTCAAAAGTAGTTAATTCATAGGTTGTACGAAATGAGTTAATGCTAGTGAATCTTAGAAGAGTACTTGGTACTAAATAAATGGCAGGTGGTAGCAGTAGCAGAAGTAGTAGTAGTAATAGTAGTAGTAGTAGTAGTAATATCATCACGATCAACAACATCATCATCATCACATGGAGCCCAGGGAGCTGTCTGAGGGGGACAGATGTTAACGACAAAAGCACACACATTTTCCAAAACTAAGTAATAAAGCATTTTGAAAAGCAAAATTAAGTGTAAAGGCAAAGCAGGAACAAAGGGTGACCAGAGGGGAGGTAGAGTATAAAGAAATCGAGGGTGAGATCAGGAAGGGACTCATTAAATGCACCTCCTCTACTGTAAGTTCCTCTTATTTGCAGTCTGGCATATTACTAAACATCTAGGGTGTATTGTTGAAGGGACTAAGGCTTCTCAGGGTCTCAGAATAATGCTCTCCTCATTTCGAGACAGCATTTCTTAACACACAGGTTCCTGAAGGCAGGTTCACATCGAAAACCAAAATCTCAAAGGAGATAAATGTTTGGAAACCGGAGAAAGTGAGATGTAGTTTTGGATAGAGAATGGACGTCAACATTTCTGAATAAACAGAGAGTATATGTACAGAATATAACAAGGAAGGTAACATAAATATAAACGTAAAATAAAGGGCATGAATCATTATCTAAGAATTAAATGAATAAAATGTATTAGCAAATTTTTTAAATGAACTATACATTTAAGAGCAGTATAAACTAAAACTATTTGTGTATTTGGAAAAAACACAAGAGAAATTACAGAAGAAGTATTTATGTGACAGATTCTTTATAAAGTTGAAGAGAAATGCTATATTTAATTAGCAAATTCAGAAACTTTTCCAACAAAACCCTTTTATTGATCTTTCTTCTATAAATATTTACTTTTAATCTGACCTAGGCAAGCAAATAAGAGATCTTCATTTCTCTGCATCAGACTTTCCACATATCTTCAGGCAAGTGCTCAGATCCTTGTAATTTACAAATTAAATATGTCAATATATATTATATGCTACCATATACTATTGTCATAATAATTTCACAGAATTCAAGATGCTAAGGTTACTTTAACTTCTTTTTTCCTCCCAAATTATTTCAGATGATAATATACACAAAACACATATTTTAAAATTCTTTACATAAATCTAGTAGTTATAGTAAAAAAAAAAACCAAGAAAAAAACTTCATAAGACTATTTCCAAAAAAGGATGCTCTCATGTGAACTCACACTCTTAATTAATGAATAAAACACTCAAGATTACTAGTATCTTTTAGTAGGCTAAGGTTTACGGTTATTTTCCAATCTTAAGATTCTAGAGTGCACTTTGGCAAATCCATTCATTTGTGTTGTTTATTAAATTCTCTGAGGCTACTGATCCATGCACTTAAGCAGAAAAAGGCAAAGAAAAAAATCATCACAATACTGTAGTCTCAAAAGTTTTTATTCACATTACTTTCTTACAGAGGACCCATTGTTTAAGACCAAATATAATATGGCAATTGAGAATTATGGTTAACATTTAATTGTAGGGAGAAAAATGAATATTTAGGTGCAATATAACAAGAATATTTATCCCTTGATACACTGAACATAAAAAGTATTCACATCTGTTTCACCGCTTTGCCTTCTTCATGGGCTTAAACCTGCCAAATTATTCCATTTGATTTCAGAGAATTCTCATATGGCAATCTATTTTATTTACTTTATCTTCAATAAAATGGTTCAGTGAGCATTAGCAACTCTGAGACACAAGTTTCAATCAGTCTTGAGGCAAAGGCGTCAATCTATATTAGACCTACTGTGCTGTGAGTTGCAGCTAGAAAGTTGGATAAGGCAGAGCAACAGCGAACATGAGAGCCAGACCTAATAAAGCCACGGTGAGGAGAGAGAAGGTCTCCCCAGGCTCTCCCATGCATCACTTATACAATGCCGGGTGCTGGGTTCAACACATGGAAGAGCTCCTTAATAAGGCTGGCAGCTCAAAGAAGTCTTCAGCCTCCAACTTTATTTTACATGACACCTACAGTAATAGTCCTCCGTTCTCCAGGAGACAATAGTAAAAACTGGAATTGCCAACAGTTAAAAATGAAGTTTTTTATTCACCCCTCAGATATTATATAGGGGGAAAAAACTAAAAAAAAAAAAAAACAACAACAAAAATCAAGCTGCATCACATTTCTTCTACAACATTTTCACACAATTACTAATGTAACAGTACTTTTCATGGACCTTTCCTTACAAATTTGTATGACATTTTAAATATAGCTGCTGGATCAGATTTTAACCACAAAACAATCAGTAAGTTTGAGCAACAACTCATTTTGGAAAATGGTATCATTAAAAACTAATTCCAAGAAATGTGGGGCAGGACTGATAGATGCCGTGAAAATGTCTCCCAAAGCTCAAACTTTGTAATAAGTGATGATGGTTCAAATCTGATATGGGCTGTAAAAAGCAGATTATTGTAATGGTAGTCTTCCCAGCAAATAAGACCATTAAAAATGTACTTAATGTTCAGTTGAACTGAAAAGCAGTCCAGTTAAAATCCATATTTTGTTGTTGTGTATAATGGTATCAGAAATTTTACTAGTGGATCACTCCAAACCACAAACTTAAAATTATAAATGTAAACTCTTTCTTTTCTTGATAGAAATAAGTTTCCACCTTTTTAAAATATAATGCTGTATTTCTGCCCAGGTTCTATGATCACAGTAAAATCAGTAAGAGTGAAATTTGGAATATGAATTTATAAAAAAATGTTGCTCTAATATTTGCAGATACATACTTCTCAACCCACTTTTCTGGAGACCAAATGTATTATATTTCTAGTGAACTCAACATTTCAAAGCATAAAACCCAAATATGAGTTCATATATCTGGATGCCTCCATATAATTTTACTATAAGAACATTTAAGAAGAATAACAGAAAAATAGTGTGATAGGTTAGTAGAATAGATTCTGCAAGCTCAGATTCTGTGAGAGTGTTTTTAACTAATCCAAACAGCTGTTCGACAAAAGAACCAGTACCAGACCAGCATCCAGACCTACCCAACGCCAAGAAAGCACGATTCTCCAGCATTGATGTGACCAACAGGCAAGAGATTAAAACGGGCCTCTGCATATTAGAAAAATCAGTATTATGGGTGAAATCTAAACATTTCACATTTTCTTCTCACCTGGCTCTCTATCTTACAAATGTACATGCTTATCAAATTATATTTATTCTACAGACCATACATTCACTGTAATATTAATCCTTATATTCCCCACAGAGCCAAGGACAGCGATGAAATCTGTGGAAAGGTATGATACTCTGCAGGAAAAGTCCTGGGCTGGCTGAAAAGGAGGAAAGAAACAGGACAAGTACAATGGAAGAGGTAGAGATGTAAATACGCTTTAAAGAGATAGAGAAAGGGGAAAAAGGATGTGAATCGACAAAAAAGTGGGCACATGTAAGACAAGCAGTTCAAGGTATCTATATCAGAATAATGGAGAGAAAAGTTAGTATTTGGGTTTTGGCAGATTCTGGAGAATATAAAACACCAGGGTAGGCTGCATTTAGTCTTGGGTTAGCCGACATGAAATTTTTTTTAATGTTTGCTATGGCCTTTATATGAATGTATACATGTAGTCCTCAAGCCTATTCTGTGAAGTAGGTACTATGATCTCTATATTATAGATTCAGAAATTAAGGGTTAGAGAGTTTAAATGGTTTGTCCAAGGTTTCGCATACAGTAAGTTCGTCCTGGACCTATGATTCAAATCTAGGCAATCTGATTTCCAAGCCTCCATTCTCAAAGCTACACTCCATAGCCTGTCTATCTGCAGTTTTGTTCACTCTATTTTTTGCCAAGGAATATCAGCATGCCATGAGTAGGAATCACTGACCCAGACCCTTGTCAGCCAAATCAGCTTCCTCTTTGGTTCACTTACTTTTCAATAACTTGAAAATTTGAGCAAATAAATTGTCATGTATGATGCTTAATTTTTAATAAGTATTTATGAAGCTTACAGCAATTTCTCTAAGTATGAGAATAAAGTTTATTTCTAGTACACTGAAATAACTAAAACTTACATTTGAATTGTATTTAATACACTTACAATGGAAACTCTGAAAATAACTGTGACTATGATGATGTAAAACACACACAGATACATCCGCACTCAGCCAACTACACATTGACCCATATACACAATGGGTCTCAGTTTTATAAGAAACAACATTTTAGTTACCATTTTAGAAGTAGAGGCTAGGGCAAGTTATTTAACCTGAGAGATAAAATGGGGATAATGCTAAACAAATTGCTTAAAAAGAGGAAGATTCAACCAAGGATTCACTTTAGGGATCTGGGGAGGGGAGGGAGCAAAACAGTAGCAACTGAAGGAAAAAAAAAAGAGTATTTCTTGAAAACAGCTATGTATTACGTGATAAATTTTTTACAATAATCCAACAAACCGTTATTTCTGTCCCTGGTTTTACTGTTTGAAAACTGATGTGCAACGATTTAAGGAAATTAACCAAAGTTGATTAAAAATGCTAGCATAGGGCCAGAGGGATGCAAAGCCCTATCTCCCTGACTCCCCAATCCTTGCCTCATTCCACTCTTGTCATAATGCCTCCAGCAATAGGGTCCATAATTCTATATATTCCCAAGGAAAAAAAACCCACTTTTTCAGAATGTATTTTCTCATTAAGATGAACCACTGCCATTTTGCATATGCATTATTTCCACCAATATGTGGCTGGTCTTCTTTTAAAATTATAAAAACTACTATAAGTACACGCCTAGAAAAAGTCTAATTAGCAAGTTCCAGAAGCAGTTTTGAGAACTAACTTCAAACACAATTATGTTTCCCTTCTGGGAAAAAGACTCTATTTTCTAAAAACCATTTCTTTCATGTTCCATGATGTTCATTGTCAGGTACTCCCACTTATAAGTTTTAAATCTCCTTGCTATTATTAAAACAAATGTCTTATTACTCAAAAAATGAGGACTTATATGTTAAAAAGTCTTAAAAAGACAGAATATATCAACAAAGCCATTGTCTATAGTAAGCATAAATCACTTAACCCAGAAAAAAAGAAAGATTGGGTCTTAGTAGATATTCTAGTATTAACTAATTGTTTATTATTTATTATTAATTATAAAACCACAACAACCTATATTAATTTTTCCAAATCATTTAAATTCTTTGTGTTTTAGTTTCTTCACTTACTAAACAAAGGATAATAAGATCATCCTTATGTCATAAGCAATGCAAGAGTAAAATTAATGAGTTTAGTGAAAGAGTAAAATGAAGTAAAAAGTTGCCAAAGTGCTTTAAAAATCTTAAATCCTAAATAAATGCAGAATCATTTTCTTTCTATATCTGGCAAAATAATTAAGTTGGTACAAAACAAGAAGTGCACAGGAAAAATAGTAGGTAAAATGCCTGAGAAATATTTGCCTATATAATTCAAGCACATTGAAAAAATAACTCTTAGGGAAGATATGGAACCTCTATCTGGCGGAAGTTTCAGAAATGGGTAGAGCAATACAGGCAGAACAACAAGGATCCTGAGACCTGTCCTACATTTTCTGTGAACCCCTTTGATAAAGAATTCTGGGGTGGGGTGGGAAAGAAATAAAAAATAATTCAGAAGAATCCGGACACCATGGTTCCCTTCTCTTTGGGGTTAAGTCAAGGATGAAAAATGATCTAAACTTCTCACCTGAAATTTCTTTTAGTTTTCTTTTTATAATTCTACTTTTACAGACTTGGCCAGCTATAACATACTGCTTAATTGATACCATAGTTCAGTGGTGACACTGAAAAAATAACTTTATGGAAACATTATATATTGCGTAAAAGTGGGAAATAAATCTACATCTTTTGGAAATGCATCTCATGTCAGGTCTGTGGCCCTTGCTTTATACCAAACAATGGATTTAAAGTTCTCTAAATTGACACTGTAAACATCAACGAAAACTCCCGTTAGATTTAAAGAAGTACAACATTAAAAACAAACAAACAAAAACGAATTCTTTCTAAACAGCTGACATGCTGGATCTCAAAAAGTTTATAAGAAAAATCAAAGTTTCAAAAAAAAATCATTACCAGTACATTATTCTATTTTTTGGCATTTCTAGATTCCCCCAAAAACCTCAATATCAACTCAATCTTAATAAACTAATACTAACTGAAAACATCAGTTTTAAAAAAAATGCATAATGATAACCCAAAGTAATCCAAGTGCTCTTCTTGACTAATCATTTCCTTTCAATATTTCAAAACCAAATTCATCTTCTGCATAAATTTGTAATAATTAAAAAAAAAGAAACCAAGTTTAATAGGAAGGGAAAGCACAGCAAGGATTGAAATGGAAATGGCAAGAGAAGAGACAGGGGTAAATATTTCTATAGTCATACTTGACAAGTCTCTGTGGTTCACTGATAACTATTTTTAACATTTGGGCAAAGACACCTAACCAAAAAATTAAAGAATAAAATACACACTAGAAAAACAAACAAAAGCACAATGAGCCAGAAAGAATTATTATAAGAAGGCCACTTACAAATTTCTCCCAGATCTTCCACAAGACTTTCGAGTCAACCTTGATACGGAGTCCTAGGGAAACTCAATCCCAGCATCACATTAGAAAAGCCCTGTTAACAGAAACAAATAACTGTCACTGCTTTAAAAATTAACTTTAAATTTATGTCAGAATTAGTTCAATGACTTCATAGAACATAAAACATACTCAACCTCAAATAAAGATAATTGTTAATGCATTCATTGCTTTGGAATTCTTCAAATGTCTATGGAAATGCTTTTCTACATTTTAATTTCAAGAAGTTCCAAATCCATTCTTTGGACCAAAGCAAGACCTCCGAGACAGCATGAGATGCATTTCTAACAGATGCAGATTTTATTTCCCACTCTTACATTGATTTGGAAGGTTTAAACTTTTGGTGATTAAATTTTATAATTTATAGAATACAATTATTTATGTCTCAAGATTCACAACTGAAAACATGACTGATTTCAATTGCCTCTTCAACACATACTTAATGAGCTTTGTAGGCCTTTCCACAATTAACAAATTGGTAGTAAGCATTTTCTCCTTATAATTGCAATGTAAGGGTTATTACCTTCATAGTTATTTGAATGAGTATTTCCTAGACCCATTTCCTACTTAACGACTCTCTTTTCTAGTCTCCTTCTTCTTTAATCTGAAAGACTTAGCTCATACCCTTCTTAGGCTAAAATAAGTGTTCTTAAGGACCAACAAAATTACAGAACTTAAGAGTAATAGGTAATAAGTGGGTTTTGATCAACACACCAACTTGATTGATTGGTAGTGACCACATGGAAAGCTGTATGGAGATTAAATCTGAGTCTAGCAGGAAGGAGTCTTGTATTCTATTAGCAATATCTTCTACAGGCATTGAAAAGGATGGATCATATACCATTTAGACATTTCACTAATTTTATTTAAATTCTTCCCAAACGCTTCTGGCTAAAGATCCTTTCTTCCGATGAAATCTTAGTGACGGGCCAACTAGTTACACAGATAAAAATGAAGTGTTCTAGTTGAATCAGTGCCCCCAACACTTAGTGCCACCACTGTTCTTTTCCTAGGTACCTTGGGGGTATTCTACAAAGTCTTAGGTATTCCACAAAGCATTGTTTGAAACCATTATTTTAGTTATCAAGGTAACTCAAAGTCACAAAAATTACGGTAATTCTAACGCCTGTCCTTCACATTCTAGCAGTCTTTATTGCTTCTGTTGTTCATTTTTCTCTTAATGATAAAATTTTGCAAATGAGCAGGCTCCCCTTTTGATTTTCCTTGTGTGAATCTTTCTTCCACAATACTTTATTGCCTGCTATATGCCACAAAAAGAAACAGATTTCTTATTAATAGTAGCAATCTAAATTATTTCTTAATTCCATATTGGCTTGTTTTCTCCTTACCATTTTCACAGATATCAAATTTTCCTAAATCGATCTATAAATTCTAGATTTTTAAAGAAAATCCACAAGCCCATTTTAAAAGTATACGCTATAGCTCAAAGTAAATTTCCAAAAAATAAAGGACAAAGAGAAGGAATCCATTCTACCAACTATTAGGCTTACTGTCAAAGCCACGTGCAGAGAGGGAAATGGAGTTTGGAAATAAACCCACATATCAATGGGAGGTTTCTATATAATAAGGGTAACATCACAAAGTAAAAGAAAAGGTTGCTGTTGAGTTATCGTATAGACAAAGAAAAACTGGCTCAGAATATGTCGAAAAATAAACTTAGCACCTTATTTTATGCCATATATGAATTGGGATTCCAATGAGATTAGAGATTGAAACATGAAAGCTATCATTTCAAAGCTAATAGAAAAACTTAGGTGACTATTTTTGACACCTAAAATTAAAAAACAATTCTGAAATAAGACCTAAAATAGTAAGGCATAAAACTGATAGATTTGGCCATACCAAATGAGAATTCTTCAATGAATGATACTATAGAAAAATTTTATAAATAAACTGAGAAGACCTAAAACCAACCAGGAATTAATATTAAAATATATACTCAGAGAAAACTAATAGAAAAATGCGCAAAAACCCTGAACAGGCAGTTTCTCAGAGGGGGAAGCCAGAACAACTATCAAGTATAGTTTAAAATGTTCAAAATCACTACTTATGAGGAAGACACAAATTAAAAAAAAAAAAAACAATGAGATACTACTTTGTGCCATCAGAAGAGCACACATTTGAGTGCCGGATTCTACACTGTTTTGGCAAGAATACAGAAAGATAAGAATTCTCTTGTTTACTGGTAATGGAAACATAAATAATACAGTTATTCTTAAAAGTGATTTGGGAGACCTAAAATACTTACCTGTTCTTTGTGGAGCCAAAATCTCCTACGCAAATATCAACTATAGAAGGAATAATGTTAGCTTAGATTTTATTCACTTTTTTATTTGCATGTTTTTCTCTCCCACTAGCTTCTCCATTTTTATTATTTATTTGAAATGAATTAATTATTCATTATATCAATTTGAAAAATTGATAAATCAAGAAATAGCAATAAGCATATCATTTGCAATTATGGATATATAAAATAAATCATGGATATGAATGCCAGAAACTTGTTCCTTCTATATAGCTGGACTGGGTAGCAGGAAGATACAAGGCAGAAGAATGCTATTTTTCATTATAATGAGCCTTCTGTTTCATTTGATTTTTTAGCTGTGTGCATATATTTCTTTGATAAAAGTCAGAATTAAATACAAAAGATAAAGAAGGTAATTTTAAAAGTAAACAAAGTTATCACCACAATAATACACAGTTGCATTTTTATTAAAATAAAACTTTATTTTATTTAAATAAGCATTGTTAATTTATCATTATTTAAAATTATTTATTATTTAAATAAGTATGTATTATTTTAGTAACTTAAAGCTCAAGAAAGACAATATAAATTATGTCATAGATTACTGATCACAGTTCTCATAATGACCACTTAAATTTAAAAAACAGCAACAATGACTTAAGTCAGTACAGGAAAAGGCAAAACTGGACCTAAAGAGGCTCATTAGAATTCTCTTGCATACACACACTCACACACACTGATTGGTTGACCAGACTCTAAGATAAAGCCCCTGCTCTTATACGGAGTGTGCAGTATAGTGAGGAATATGTAATGAACAGTTATTACAGTGTTCTGAGCAGCATGGTGTATATGATGTGTGTGTGTATGTGTGTGCGTGTGTATAGGCAGCACTTAATTTAAGTCAAAGAAGACTTTCTGGACAAGAGGATCCCTATGTGGTTCACATTTACACATTTCTTCTAGCCTTTTAAAGTGCATTACAATTTTATTTAATGTTTGTTGTAGTAGGAGAAGAGATTATCACTCCAATATTCACAAAGGGGTTGACCTATTTTCTTTAAGAACTGTATTCGATGAAGAGAACAATTACTAGGTGGTTTGGTTTTGTTGTATTTATTTTTTCTAAGAACTTGCTGATATTCAAGAAAGAGATTTAATGTTCTAATGTGTCACTTGGAACTCTTTGTTAATATTTTCTACCCTCCTGTCTTCTAATTAACAAAAGTGAAGATAAGTCCTAAAAGAAATACTATCATTTAATTGTTTTTTAAACAAAAAAGAAAAAAATCACATCGTACAAAGCTTAAGTATAAAATATGTGTCTTTTGAATGCTACTGCAACACAGCATAATACAAAATCCTTAGCCTAGTGAATCCCAGAGTTTGGAAGAATATACTAAAAATATATGAAGTAAATAAAGTACATTTGCTATGTAGGTCATAATGTGTAAACTGATGTTCAAAAGCAAAAACTGCCCTAACACTTTCAGTACTGTTTTCATATTCTACAGCATGGGTCTTCTTGGAGAATGGTAAGAACTAAGAATTATTTTATGGCCTAGGAACAAGCTAGTTAACTCTAGCCAGATAAGAGTAAGCAAATAATTGTCAATGGTTACAAAGGCTTCATAGTATAAGGAACACGTCAGTGAGAACAATTCAACAACACAACTCCAGCAAAACACAAATGCCTAAGTTTAATTCCAGCTGCTGGATAATGGGGATGTAGGCTAGCAGGATACAAGAAACAACCATGGGCTTCTGGGGAACAAGGGAAGTTATTTTTCAGAAGGCAGGCAGTCCATATGCTATACGAACAGTTATTTTATTCCTAATAAAATTTATGAAGGGCTCAGAAGGCATTTTCCAGCAGGCATTTACACGAAAGAAACATATTATTATCATTTGTACAGATGTTACAAATATCAAGGAAGGAAACAGCTTAGATTTTTTAAAAGCTGGCTCTGCAAAGGTTAAACGCTGTGAATCTATGTCCAGAGATGGATGGTGCTCACGACAATTAGCAACCCAGTTCTGGTTAAAACAGTGTGGAGTCTGCAAAGGCAGGGAGGCTTGACTCTCCAATTCACTTTTGAGTTCAAAAAACCTAACTTACTTCCTTGCACATAGTAGGTAGTCAATAAGTATTTGTTGAATGAATGTATTCATTCATTGACTAATCAACATGGAACTGGATAGGCATGGGAATCTAAAACTGAAATTTTAGATAGGTAGACGACGGACCTAATCCAGGACAGAGATACTGCCTTTGTAATCTGGACGCAAAATTTAATTCAGTGATTTTTCAAAAGAGCTTAGATATGGAAACAAAGGAGTGTTCTGTTCCACTGCTTTGATTTAATATGGCACAATATTCATTTTATTACGGAAATTAATGCAACATTAACTGAAAACGTAGTATAGAATATTGTTTTGGAAATTCGAAGAATGGTGATTTAACCTACACCTGAATAAAGTAGGATTTGTAGTTTTGGTAGCTATACTGGAGTCATCCTGCAGTGATGACTGCCCATGATGCAAAGCTTTGAAGCGTGTACAAACATATACACATAAATACCAATTATAGCTACTCTACATGAGATTTATTCCGAGTTTGGCTCTCAAATTATCCCTCTGCTATCCTTATGGAGTACGAGGTAAAAGGAGATCCCAGAATTGCTAAAAAGATGTACTCCAATCACCAATAAAACTTAGATTCAATATCATCCAGCCACATCAGGTGAATCACATACACATTATTATCTCTGCAGAACAGGGCCTATGCAAGATTTATTCTTGTTGGGCTGACCCGCACCACAGTTAACAGCATCCAGATCTAAGAAGATGGAGCCTGTGACACTTCAGGCTCCACCACATCCCTATCAAACCAGTAAGTAGATAAATTGATAGAAGTTGAACTGAGATAAAAGCTCACCTTGAAAATAATTGAAGCCACAACGAAAGTTGTTTGCTGACATTCTGAGTACAGGTCAAATATATTTATTCAAGGATAGGACAAATGCCTTTTACATCTATAAATTTGCTTCTAATTTTGAATTGAAAATATCCATTCTATAGGCAGTTTCAGTCAGAGAATGTAAAAATCAAAATTAAATCAGTAACATAATATACATAAGGTAGAAGGTGAACAGGCAGTCATTGAAGGAAAAGAAAAAGACAGTACACTTAACTTTTAGGATTCTGCTTTTTTGGATTTCGCGCAGAGCAAAAGCTAGGTGGAAATTTGTAAAAGTGCATTACTGTATTTATGCAAATATGTAAAAATACTTTAAAATTAAATTTCATTGATATCTTTTTTATTGAGGTCAGAATACTTAACATGAGACCGAGCCTCAATAAATATTTTAAGTGCATAATACACTATTGTTAACTATAAGCATAATGTCATAGAGCAGATCTCTAGAACTTACTCACCTTGCATAACTGAAACTTTATATCTGTTGAACAGCAATGGCTGAAATTTCAAATTGTACAAAAGATTTGTTCCCTCTTCAATCATTGCAGATACTAAACACCTATTAAGCACCAGGTTTACTATTGACTAGAGACACAGAGATAAAAGATACTCTCCCTGCTGACTGTTTAAGGACAGAGTAAGCAGGCAGTAAACATGCCTTTGAAAGAATAATATTTCTTGAAGCCAGAGAGAGATTATAAGTTACAAATGTGATACCATGTAAGCAAAAGTAAGCACAGGGTGATACCAACTATAACAGCAATTTTCCATGTGAAAATAATTGTTTATGAGGCAGGTGGAAAAAAGGGACATACCTGTCTGAATCAAATATAAACGCCCTTCTGAATTTCTCAAGCAGTAATAAAGAGAAAAATTGTTATATTCTAAAAGCTAAAGCAGTTTTGAATACATTTTAATTTCCTCTACTTTTTAATGAAAATAGTTTCGATGACATTAAAGTTTAAAAAAAAGCTATCAAGTAGACATATCTCACTTTTCATGGGACACATAACTTAAAAAAAAAACTTCCAAGCTTATTAGAACTGTTTTATGAAAATAGTTGTCACAATGTAGATCAGAACTATGAAAGTCATATAAACCATAAACATGTAAATACATGTGTCATAAGAGTCTAAATGAATAATAACTTTCCAAAATAACAAATATTATTTGGTATTTCCATACATCATGGAAGAGAGAAAAACCACACAGTACTTTTGACACCGTTACTAACAGAGTAAATATTAAAAATTGGAGAGGGGAGACAAACCACTTCAGGCAATAAAATTAAAGTATGAATTCTTAACCAAGTTCAAAAAATTTTAAAACCATAGGTAATAGGTTGAAAACAAGCTCCTAGGTTCAAACACAGCCGGAGCTGACTTTAATTCATTCTGCAGAGGCATATGCTCACTGGGAGCTCAAAAAATGGACCACTAATATAAGAGAATTCCTTCAAAAACCACTTTGGTTTTCTTGTTTTTGACTGAGAATATAAGACTAAATTAGAAGAAAATGGCAAAGAAAAATTCAAGAATGCTACTTCTAGAATTACTAACACAGATTTAAACACAATCAGAGTATACTGAACACCACACAGCTCTTTTTTTTATGTCTATTGTAGTTTGATGCCTAAGCCTTAAAAAATGCATCAGACATAAAAGTGCTTGCTTTCTTTTCTTTTCTTCTCTTACTCATCCCTTCCTATTTTGGTACTTCCTTCCTTTCCTTTTTACTTGTATAAGAGAATAAGTAAGCTCATCCTCCTTTTGATGCTGACCAGTAGTTGTTTTCAAGAGACAGAACCATTTCTAACAGCAGATCACCATTTGTGATGCTCAGAACAAATCCCTGGTTTTATATTGTCTCATTTTCCTCTCTTATTCTTGGTGACACAAAGGTCTCATTTTCAGAAAATAAGAGTGCTTAAGTATGTCAAGAGGTCATACAGAAGTAAGTGGACAACATTAATGTGAAGGACAATGCCTCTCGCTGCTTTCCTAACACTGGAGATGCTTTGTCCATCTCTTTCAAACCAGAAGAAACGGGATGCAGGCAACCGGAGGCAGGCAGTCTAGAGAACCAGAACCCCAACCTCAGGGCAAGTCTTTCAACCTATGCAAGAAAGAGTTAGGATACTGGGAGCTGGAGGATTTCCTAGTCACTTGCAGGATATGCAGCTACAACTATACAAGGAGGCTGATAACCCTGGATAACTTGAAATTTGTATGTTTCCTCTACTACTGACCAAACGATTCCTTTCCCAAATCTCTTTGGCAAGTTTATTAATTAATTAATTTATTTACTTACTTACTTACTTACAGATTTTATTTATTTATTTAACAGAGAGAGACAGAGCGAGAGAGGGAACACAAGCAGAGCAGGGGAGCGGGAGAGGGAGAAGCAGGCTTCCCGCCGAGCAGGAGTCCGATGTGGGACCCTGAGATCATGACCCGAGCTGAAGGCAGATGCTTAACGACTGAGCCAACCAGGTGCCCCTCTTTGGCAAGTTTATAGTCCCAACCTGATACCAGTTCTTTTGGCTTCTACCACAATACTATGGGGAGTATCCTCTACATATTGATGTTTTGTGAGAAAAACAAGGGTAACAGCAGCATACTGTCATCCAGGATATAGTATGTGTTTCATAAATATGAAATGAACAGTAAAGCTACTTAAATTTATGAAGCTTGGCTTCCTTCCTATCCACAGCTTTTAATTCAATAGTTCAATTTCTCTAATTGACTATTGAGTTGAAGTTCCACCAACACTGATCCACCTCCATCATCTAACCTAATCTACCCACATAACCCAAGATTGAAAAAAAATTTTTTTCCAGGAAATATAAACTCTTGAATAAAATGCAACGAGAACTGAGCAATGATTTTAAAAATGACCTACTGAAATGTACTAGGTCAGGTAATGGATTCCCTTCTTAAGTCCATTTAACTTTGGCAAAGAAAAAGAACATGGGTTCAAAAAATCAGAGATACGGTGAGGAAGTATGCCCATTTTACAGCACTGACTCTCCCTTCCAATTCTGCTTACTTCACAAATATGCTTCATATATTTCATCTAGTTAGGGAAGCTATTCTATACATTTGTTAAAATAAAACAACACACCTATGTAATTTATGAAACAAGATGTTCAGACAGACTGAATTTTCTTACGTTATCTCATCTCTAACTCAATAAAAGAATGGAATATAGATTGTTTAAATTTCAGGCTAGGAGCTTTTTAAAATAAAAACATCTTCTCTTTTTTCTTCTTTCATCAAGAGAAATAGTCATTCATTATTAGCTAGCTATCTCTTATGTTGTTTATTTATTGCTCATAATATTCTTTTAAGACTTTATTTTTAAGTAATCTTTATATCCAACATGGGGCTTAAAATTACAACCCTGAGATCAAGAGTCACATGTTCTACTGACTGAGCCAGCCAGGTGCTCCAAAATAATTCTTAATCATTATTTGATTCTAGGCATTCATTTTATTCTATATCCTGGGAGAATGCTCTTATAACTGTAGGATGAAATTCATGTAAAGGCCTCAGTGCATTAAAATCGGTAAGAAATTGTCTGTTTCTTTTTATTCCAATTAAAACATCTTTTTGCCAATTCCTCTTTTTTTTTTAAATGAAAAAAATCAGTGAATACTTAGGAACATACAGTGTGAAATAAAACAAATTATCAAGGTAAGCAGGTAGAAAAATTCACAACAGCATCATTAGTTTTAGAATTGAAATAGACATTCTGACTATATGAATATACTGTGAGAAATTTAGAAAATACTATCTTTTCAAATATTCAAATAAACACAACTTGAAAACTGACAGCAGCAACTTGATAGGTCTGCACCTTTTTATGTGTATTTTTATTTTGATGAAAATCTGTAGGAAACTGGATTCCAAGTATAATCAGGGAGGTTTTCTAATGGTTTTGAGCCACAAAACTATTTATATAGTCCAACATTCACTGAGGATTTACAGTCCTCAAGCACTGCTAGGATCTGCCCAGATGCCAAACCAAACTGACAAGATGCTCACTAGGTGCTCCTAAGACTTAAAGATATATCACTGACATTTCAGTAGGAAATTCAAAACCCCATTCTCATACTGTTTTCTGAACTCTCAAAGTCCTCTTCCTGGCATATCAAGTCAAACATTTTAGAAAGCCAGTTTAGGGATACCAACAGGAAGACCCACAGAAGCATTATCAAAGACAAGAAAAAATATTTGCCAATATACTCATTTAACTAGTGAAAATGTTTCTCAATGATTTGGCCCTGATAAATTCTTACTACCCAGTAAGACTCCTGCTTATAAATAACCTTCCTGATTAAGTTCATTATTTGTTTAGTGGGTTCTAACTTCTAAACACTTAGGTATCTAGTTTAGGAGCCTCTACGAAAGGGGAGAAAACTAGTTAAAACTCTTTAAGCTTTCTTAATGCGACTGTACCCACCACATCAGACACTAATTTTAGCAACTTCACTATTTATTTTCACTGACAAAATTTCTATAGAATTGTTGGATTAAGAAAGATTTATCAAGACATCTGGATACAATGTGTTTTTTTCAATAAATAGTTCTTCTCATTTGGCCTATTTATTAGATCTCATATAATGTATTTAAAGAGATGTTATACATTGTTAGAGAAGTGTTACATTTATTATCTGTATGGGTCCATGTAACATCATAGAATGAGAAAATTAATTTATCATTGAGTAAATTATAGAAATATGAAGCATTCTAGATAAGTTAGTAATTTCTGCATTATATAAAGAAAACTTAGAAGGATACAATTAAATTTAGTCTACTTTCTAAAGAAATAAATAGGAATTTGAAATTTTACTGATTTTTTTCAACTACACTATTTTAAAAATAAGTCGAGTTTCTGGTTGATTCTCAAATACAACCAGAAAATTCAATTTTACAAAATTATCTTTCCTTGTATACAAGTTGATCAAAATTTTTTTCTTTTTGCTTTTTTGGGGGTTCTCTTGCATATTTCTCTATTTTTTAAAGTATGAACACAGGGCAGTCACTATTCTCTGGCCATGAACTACCGGGAGAAAGTGGATAAGCCATTTTCACAAAGACACAAGAAAGTCAAGAAAACTGCCTGCCACAGCGTAAGTTCTCTAAATCTGTCTCAAAATGGATGGATAAAAGATCATTAATGTAAAACATATGATTGTAGATATATAATGAAGTGATCTCTGATAGATACCCTTAAATGTATCTCTGACACCGGTGTGGGGAGAATATAATTCTGAACTGCATGTCTTACAAACAATAGAAGGACCAAGAGCTTTAAAAAAAATACATTAGGGCGCCTGGGTGGCTCAGTGGGTTAAAGCCTCTGCTTTTGGTTCAGGTCATGATCTCAGGGTCCTGGGATCGAGGCCCGCATCGGGCTCCCTGCTCAGCGGGGAGCCTGCTTCCCCCTCTCTCTCTCTGCCTGCCTCTCTGCCTCCTTGTGATCTCTCTCCCTCTGTGAAATAAATAAATAAAATCTTTTAAAAATTAAATAAATAAATAAATAAATAAAATACATTAAAGAGAACTACATTAACTCATTTAAAAGATTCATATTAGTAGCATTATAATTTAATGGTATTAAAGTAAATTTTGAAAAAAGCACAATAGGATTGTGTAATTTATGTGTCAAATATAAACTATTTAGTTCAAGAATAGTGTGTACCAATAAGTAAAGCAAAGGAGATCCTTAACTATCACTTTTCCTTTTCATTCAGCATCTTTAATTTCTATTGCAAATGCAAAATGCTTTCTTTTTTAAAGTTACTTTCATCCAAATAATTACTTTTCTACTTTTTTACCCCTATTCAAAATATCAACATGACTTCCTCTAAAAAATGTACATTTAATTACAACTATATATTGTTCTCCTATAGCCCTGAGAATACTCTAAGATCTAAACTGAACTTTTTGTCAGAAACTTGTACACAAAGTATGTGCATTATTTATTTGCTTAGAATATCCAGTTCCAAATGACATGACTTCACAAAATGAAACCAAGAAAATATCTTTGTGGAATGTTCAGCTAGCCCCAGAGAAATCAAACTTTTATGACCAGTGTTTAACATACAGATAAAGAGTTACATGTCAATTATATTTCAAGGACAACAACAGATGATATAAACACCACGACTTAATGTTGTCTTTATACAATGCTTAATCGATTATTGGTCTGAGTTGTCCAAAACAAGGGGAGAATTATTTTCTTCTCAATTGTTGATCATACTCTTTTAAAAAATATAGTCAACAAAACAGTCAACAAAAGCAAAATTTTATTTCCTCACCTTTTTCATGTCTCCTATAATTTAGTGCTACTAATCTATAGCAGTGGAAATCCAGAAATATATACTAGAAAATAGACACACATGCATGAATGTGCATGCTCGTGCACACACACACACAGTCCCTGATAGTCCTGTTTGTGATTTTTCCAATTTTTTCTTTAAAGGCAATAATAGTGTTATAGAGTCACAGTACCAAAAATGAGTGACCTCCTGACATAGAAGTTGTGTGTCCTCTGTGGATACTTTAGGAGTCTGAAATTGATTTTTTCCATTTTAGCCTGTGAGGTGGATAGACTTCACCAATCATCCGAACGAGTAATGGCACTAACAGTACACGATAAAGAAACAACAGCTTTAAGAACATCAGAAGCAACAGCTCTAGGATCACAGCCCTAGGAAAAAGGTTCTGGCTGTTCTCACCTGTTATCCTGTTTCTTGAAACACTATATTCTGGCAGACACTGTATTTGTGATGATGAAAAAAAGTCTTAATATGTAGCTTGCATACAAACTGTAGTAGTAGATTTCAAAATGTGAGCATTTTTGCACCCAACCGGAACTTTTAATCTGAATTCTTATTTGCCAAGATTCTGGTTAAATAAATGTGTTCTAATATTACACTACGTATTTGTAGATTCTGTCTTGAACAAATACGTATAACCACAAAACAACTTTAACTTCATGTCCTTCTTAAGTATAGTGTTTTGCTGATTTGATTATGGTAAGTTCCATACATGAAAAGTACAATTCCAATTTACATGTTCATGGCCATCAAAACATGAATGGATAAACAAAATATGACACAGGCATACAATGGAATATTATTTAGACTTAAAAAGGAAAGGAATTCTGACACATGCTATAAAATAGATGAACCCTGAAGACATTAATGCCAAGTAAAATAAGCCAGTCACAAAAGGATAAATATTGTATGATTCCACCTATATGAAATAACTAGAGTGGTCAAATTCACAGAGACAGAAAGTGGAATGGTGGTCACCAGGGCTAGGGGAGGGGGAATTAGGAGGTACGGTTTAATGGTTACAGAGTTTTGATTTTATAAGTTGGCAAAAGTTTTAGTAAAGGTTGCAAAAAAAAAAAATGCAAGTGCACTTAATGCCAATGAACTATGTACTTAAAAATGGTTAAAATGGTAAATTTTATGCTATGTATATTTTACAATTGTATTTTATTATTTATTATTTATTATTTATTATTTTTATTTTTATNGGTTAAAATGGTAAATTTTATGCTATGTATATTTTACAATTGTATTTTATTATTTATTATTTATTATTTATTATTTTTATTTTTATTTTTATTTATTTTTTTTTTTAAAGATCTTATTTATTTATTTCACAGAGGGAGAGAGATCACAAGGAGGCAGAGAGGCAGGCAGAGAGAGAGAGGGGGAAGCAGGCTCCCCGCTGAGCAGGGAGCCTGATGCGGGCCTCGATCCCAGGACCCTGAGATCATGACCTGAGCCGAAAGCAGAGGCTTTAACCCACTGAGCCACCCAGGCGCCCAAGGTTATTTTTTATTTTTGAAGAATTGTCTTTTTAATGATTTTTTAAAAGATTTTATTTATTTATTTATTTGACAGAGAAAGACACAGGGAGAGAGGGAACACAAGCAGGAGTAGGAGAGAGAGAGAAGCAGGCTTCCTGCGGAGTAGGAAGCCCAATGCTGAGCTCGATCCCAGAACTCTGGGATCATGACCTGAACCGAAGGCAGAAGCCTAACAACTGAGCCACCCAGGCGCCACCACCCCCTTCTTTTTTTGAGAGAGAGAGAAAAGGAGCAGAGGGAGGAGGCAGGTGGAGAGGGAGAAGCAGGCTCCCACTGAGCAGGGAGCCTACACAGGGCTTGACCTGAGCTAAAGGCAGAGGCTTAACTGACTGAACCACCAGGCACCCCTATAATTTTAATTTATTAAAAATTTACATGTTCATGTAGGAGTTAATCTCTAAAATTCTTGTAGGAGTGATACTTATAATTTAATGCAGAATAGCAACAAAACAATTGAACATATTCTTTGAAATCTGGTAAGATTTCTAAAAACTTCTTCATAAGCTTTTTGTAGGAATGATTATCAAGAAGAGAGTAAGGCTGCTCTCTTTAGGATCCAGGAAGCTGGTATTTTTTTAAGTGTTGAAAGAACATTTTTTCAGTCTTAGCAAGTTTACCAGGTATGTGCTCTAGGAAGCTGCTGGCTTTATGATTTTGGTCAAGCAAAATTTTCATTTAAGTATAACTTCTCTAACGCATTTTCTGACACCCCATTTCCATAGAAAGATTTGCCTGCTTGCTCATTTTTTTTCTTCTGATGAACCCTACTCAAACATTTTATAGCATGTTATAAGACGATTAAGATACTAATCTATTTACATTTTATCACCTACTATAAGACATTAAGCTCCTTGAGCATTTTCAAACATCAAGTCCTGAGACCGCCCTAAATAAATTCATGCTGAGTAGACTGGGAGGTGAATTATTGAAAATTTTACTCATTAAATAACTACGGAATGCCTAAAATATGTAAACCTCAGTAGAAATACAAAGATTAAAAATTATATGCTCCCTAATCAAGGAATTAAGCAAATCTAGTAATCCCCTAAATATATTAACACTATAAACATCATTTTTTAAAAAATATACAAATAAAGTTCCACAGGTAGTGTTCACAAACAAGAGAGATTATTTATTGGTTTGGATCAAAGTGGAGATGAGGAAAGGCTTGATGAAGGACTTAGTAGAACGTTTTCTAAACATTCAAATGTATGATACTTAAAATAGGGGTAGGAAGGAAAATATGATCATAATTCTGTGAAAAAACAACAATGGGAAAGTCACATGAGATTACAGTAGAATTTCTCAAACCTTTTTACTCCCAGGTCATCTTTAACCTTTTAAAAAATATTAAGAGGGCGCCTGGGTGGCTCAGTGGGTTAAAGCCTCTGCCTTCGGCTCAGGTCATGATCTCAGGGTCCTGGGATCGAGGCCCGCATCGGGCTCCCTGCTCGGCGGGGAACTTGCTTCCTCCTCTCTCTCTGCCTGCCTCTCTGCCTACTTGTGCTCTCTCTCTCCTCAAATAAATAAATAAAATCTTTAAAAAAATTAAAAAATTAAAATTAAAAAATTAAAAAAATTAAAAAAATTAAGAAACTTCCCCCTTAAAACAAGACAAAAAAAACCAAAACTCACTTTTGTTTGAGTGGATGATCTCTTTCTATACTTCATTAGCTATTAAACAGAACATTTTAAATCACAAGAATAGACAAGTACATATTCCATTAGTTGTCAGAGCAATGACATCATCAAATGTCACCTGGCCTCTGGACAACTCTATTATATATTCATGAGAGAATAAGAGTGAAAAGTGTGAAAAAGACAAATAAGATCTTAATATTAGTATGAAAATAATTTTGACCTCACAGTCATCTTGGAAGGGTCATAGGGACCTTCTAGATTCTCTAGGCCACACTTTAAGAACTGCCAGTTTACAGGGTGGGAAAGATCTGAGTAAGGAGGCTAAATAAACCCAGTTTTAGAGGTAGAATATGCCCAGTTTTGTTGAAGTTCAAGCTATAGATTTTAAATAGATAAATATGAAAGATTTTTGTACAAAACAGTCATATGATAGTGAGCGGACTTGGGAAGCAAACCTTTAAAAAGACAAATAGCTGTGGAGGTGTGGGGACGCATACTACAGACCAGGTAGAAGCCTATCAGAGAGTTTACCAGGGGCCAGCATTAAGTACACAGGACAGTGCTGGGAGAAGAAAATAGAAGCTTAAGTCTTAAATGAGCCACCGAAGTTACAAAAGAATCAGGAGATAACATAGGGGGCGCCTGGGTGGCCCAGTCAGTTAAGCATCCATCTCTTGATTTCAGCTCAGGTTCATGATCTCAGGCTCTTGGGCAAAAGGCTCATGTTGGGCTCTGCATTCCAAGGGCTTGAGATTCTCTCTCCCTCTGCCCCTCCCCCTCTAAAATAAGTAACTAAATCTTTAAAATGTATATATATAAAAGGGCCCCTGGGTGGCTCAGTCGGTTAATGCGTCCAACTCTTGATTTCCACTCAGGAGGTCATGATCTCAGTCTCTTGAGACTGAGCCCCACAGAGGGCTCCCTGCTCAGTGGGGTGTCTGCTTCTCTCCCCCTCTTCCTCTCCCTCTGCCCCACTCCCCACTTGCGTGTGCTCCCTCTCTCTCTCAAATAAACAAATAAATCTTTTTTTTATTACATGTAATGTATTATTTGCCCCAGGGGTACAGGTCTGTGAATTGTTAGGCTTACACCTTTCACAGCACTCACCATAGCACAAACCCTCCCCAATGTTCATAGCCCAGCCACCCTATCCTAACAAATAAATCTTTTTTAAAAAATAGGACAGTACAGAATGAGGAGGCCAAAGGAAGAGTAAGTTTCAAGATTAGACGGAGTAATTGTGCCAGGTATTTTAAAGTCAAGGAAAATAATGATTAAGAAAGTTAAGTCAGGAAGTCCTTGGTCAGCTACAAAAAGGGAGGGTATATGATTGACTAGATAACAAGATTACCTAGAGAAAAATGGAAGATGAGGAAGTTTTGGAATAAGCATAGATGACTCATTTGGATCTTTGATAATGAAAGAAAGGAGAGTGAGCAATGGCCTTTATTTGCAATTGAATGAGAGAGCTTGGTGTTGAGGAAAAGACTGAAGAAAGGAGGAATGACAGTGGAGCTAGGTTTCAAAGGATCTAGGAGGAAATTAGGTCAAAAGAATAAATAGAAAGTTTTGTTTATCAAAAGAAAAAAAAAAAGCTCTCTTCCCCAGTGAGACTGAGCTAAAAGGAGAAAGGCTGGCTAAGAGTAGAGGGAATTAGCAGGTAATAGAAAAATGAGCAGAGGACTACATTAGAAAGAAGTATTTGGGAAGCTGACAAGGAAAAGTTCCTGAACAGAAACAGAACTAAGGTAGAAAGAAAAGAGAGAAGTAAAGGAGAAAAAAAGATAAAAATTTTAGTTGCTATTAGTGGACATGGTCAACAAGAAGGGGGACCCGCCAGAGACTGAAACCCTAGGATTCCAACTGTGATGCTAATAAAATCATTTCTCAGGGAAAAAAATAAAGGTTTACACTAGATTGACGCTGTCCAATACTGGTAGTCTACCCACTTGTGACTATTTCAATTTATTAAAATTAAATAAAATTTTAATTCAGTCATTTTGTTAGATAGAAGCTAGACGTGAGCAGCAGGAAGAACTCCCTGAGGCAGAGTCCCAAGTCCTTTAAGGGGAATGACAGAGACAAGAGCTGGTGGCAAGGATGTGATAAATAGGTTACACATTAGAACCCCAGGGGCACAACATTCTGACCTTGTGGTTTCCAAGACCTTGGGACGGACAGATTAGGAGCCACTGGTGCAGAGCATGGGCTCCTCTCTTCTACCTGTGCCCCAAGGAAACCCTTAGACTCATTGTAATGTATTTGCATTGTGGTTTCACTTGTTCCTCCCCACCCCACCGCCACCCCCAGGGAGAGGCTGCCATCAGGATTCCAGCACAAACCTTGTAGGGTCAAAAACTTTCCATGGGAGGAGTTCCCCAAGTGACTGGAAGCAGCCTTAGAGACCAGGCCACTGTATACAACCCCTTCCAGCCTGGGAAGACCCAACAATATCCAATCTGAAAACAGCCCAGAGGACAGTTCCACATCCTGGAACCTGCCTGCCCTCCCACCTGGGAAGTACACTTTCACTTCAATAAACTGCTTTGTGCCCGCTCCTTTCCTTCTGGCTGTCTTTATTCGCATGCGGATCCTCATTTAAATCCACTAACTGAGACCTCCATTCACACAAGGCAAACTCTCCCCCGCCCCCATTACAATTTAATGGCATCAGCCAGATTTCAAGTGCTCAAGGGGCTAACATGTGGTACAATGTAGATATCAAATATTTCCATAATAACAGTAAGTTCTAATGGGTAAAGAGACCCTATGTGCATTTATTATAAGGATAGAAAACACAATATAGAATACTCAGTTCTTATTGTGTATTTATTATGCATCTGACAGTGTACTAAACACTTCACATATATGATTGCATTCAGTCCTCACGTGATCTTTTGAGACAGTTTTTATATTACATTTCCATTTTACAGATGACAGAGTAAGAAGAGACAAAAAACTTGTTTTAGATCACACTGTAGCCAAGGTAAGACTGAACCCAAGAACTTCCTGATTCCAAGAACAGAGGAATAAGGAAGAGGCATAATATTTTGAAAGTAATAATATCCAGAGTAGAGGCTGCTTTTAGGCAAGAGGCTCGAGCAACGGAAACATGAGCAAGGCAAAAGGGCCCGCGGTGACAAGTGAGCTGAATGCAAACAGGCTCATTAGATAACCCACCTCTAAATAGCCATAGGTCCTAACAAACCAACTGGCTACTTACAACCAGACGCAGCTCTTTAAATGACCAAAAAAGGGAAAATTCTGAATGTTCCATGCTCCTCCCTCCACCCTGTAACTGTAGCCCCTTACTACTACCTCCTGGCAGACAGTCTCTTCTTTCCTGGGCTGCCTGCTGCCCCCTTGCAGTATGTTCAATAAACTTCTATTTCTTTTGTTCTGCCTTGGGTGAATTCTTTCACCACCCACGCCGCCGCCACCGACCCTCATCCAACCAGAAGGTGCCAGATCCAGGCAGTTTAAAAATGAACTGTTGTTTCCTTCGATAATTAGAATACTAGGAAATGCACCAGTAACAACAGGAGAAAAGGCTACGTGAACAAATATAATTTATGGTAATGAAAATAAAATATGTATGCAATATTAAAGTACCAACTTGAAATGCTTTAAATTAGAAAGTGCAAAAAGTTATCGTAGCAACTTTAACTCACCCACCTTACTTTGTGAGTTCCTGTCAGGTAGGGAATTTACTGTTGCCATGGAAACCACCACAATACTACTACTTCACACTTATATAACACCTTTCATCTGATGAGCTCAAAGACACTTATAAACATTAATTCATTAATAGTTCTTTTTATTGAAAGTGCATCAAAATTTACCTAATGACATACAACAACAATTGCAGATCAAACAAAAGGAGACTTCACTGCTCTCTAACAGATTCACACAGATTTTACACCATCTCTTACTATTTAAAAAGAAAGAGAGAGAGACAGTAATCTTATACAGACATTCACCCCCTTGTTTCTTGTACCAAACTGAAAACCATCTCCTATTGTTTTATTGTCAAAAATATGCAGCTCTTCTTCCACCCACTCTTTAATTTCTTTCTTCATGTGTTCAGCTAATTGCCTGGGAATGTCTTTTAAAACGCCATTACACAAACTTACCTGTGCAGCTCTAACCACTAAGATATTCACTGTTATGAATCTGGTTCTTTCTTTAAAGGATGTATGACCTCATTTTAAATTAGAAAGAATAAAACTAAAATCTGAAGCGTTCTTTTGGTATTTAAGAGTTTGAAAACTGGAAAGTGTAAAATCCTTAGCTGTTCATAGGGATTTTTGTTCTTCAGCTATTAAAAATAAAGCAAATATTTGTTTCAATATGCTAAAATATAATAAAACACTCAGCTAGAAAAATCAGGTGAATGAAGGGGTCTGTTCAGCACAGGATTTTGTTTTTAATAGAGTTGTCAAAGGATACTTTATGTGATTACAACTTTTCAGATAATTTCATGATGTTGGCTTCAAAAGTAACTTGCTTCCAATAACTTACTGGATCTACCACTCAAGAATGTAGTCAAATTCTTTTGGCACTTGTTTATATTCTTCAATTGGTGTACTTCACTATTTTCTGAGCTAAGATTACTTCTGCCACATTCTGTTGGTCAAATTAATTCATAATTCCTTCCTTCATTCAAGAAAGTAGAGAAAGAGACTTTTCAAGGGAGAAGCTGCCAAGTCACATTGTAAGAAGACATGCATTCAAGGTTGGGGGAAATCGGAGGCTTTTTTTTTTTTTTTTTTTACTGCAGATGTAAATCTTTCTAGGATGTATTATTTCAGACTTCTTATAAATAATAATTTGGAATCTGCTGACTTGATTCTTATTAGGAAAACCCATCATTAACCTCATCAATTTACAATTCTGTATTTTAAGCTTTGTCCTTTTTCTCCATGTCAAATTACCAGCTATTTTGACATCTCAGGTCCTAATGACCCTACCTATTTCTTCCCTATTTATCCTCATCTCTCAACATACACACATTTAATTTGCTTCTCCTGTTGGAAACCTGTTTTATGACTGAGCAACTATATAACACAAGAGCCGTTCATCACATACTCTCTAAATAAGGGCTGAATTAAGAAGTTAGTAGGTACCTCTGAGACTCACACATCTTTCTCTGGTTCCCACTATGTTCTGGCTTTATCTTTCATTCCAAGTCAAGGAAATACTTTATAAGGAAAATGATATTATGAGGAATTCTTTTAGAAATTTTTTTTTTAACCTCAGAAACCAAATCTATCTTAAAACGTTAGGTCACTGAACATAAACGGCCCAAAGCAGAGTTTTTTAATGGCCTGTTTAAGTGCAAACAGCTTTAATGTATCTTAGAGTATTCCTTTTGTAATCCGGCTCAGCAAAAATTTGTTTGTTAACAGCTTTGAGTTTTGAATTCTGTTGCTGTTCATCAGTAACTTTTTGAGTTCATTTGTATTCTTCTGGTTACTCAATATCTACTGTTGATCATCTGAAATGGTCATCAAAATGTAATAAGTTGATCGAAGAGTCTCAGATATTACTCTTTAGAATAAGCTTATTCCTTTTATGAAAGATGCATCTGTATTTGACTTTGTAAGATAATAAATTCAGGAAAAACCCAACTGGGACTTCTAACACACTCTTCCACAATATATGAATTTTATACTAAATAAGACTATAATATTCTCCTCTTCAAATGGAAGCCACATTCCCATAGGAAATGAGATACTAAACTATTAATCGCTTACCCAGGTTTCTCTGCTTAACTGTGGTACCTTAAACTTCATTGCAATCCAAGCACTGTAAAACATTACAATTTATGTTCACATAAATGAAACTTTCTAGAGGTTCTTCAGCTAGTCTACTAGGCAATGTTTCTGATGTTTTTAAGACAGAAAACTTCTTCACATTCAACCCAGGGAAAAAACAATGTCAAAATCAATTTGTAAGTCAAAAAAATACTGTCATGAGTACTACTATAAGGTTTTTAATGTTTTATAATATTGTGGGAGAAAACTGAACAGTTACGGTAAGTAGAATTACTAACAGTGGTTTTTCTTTTCCATTTTCTTTTATACTTCAGGTTGTGCCAGCTGATGATGTGTTTACTGCTCTCTTTGGACTCTTTCTTTCATTTTCCCATACAGTTTTGATAGACTTGGGCCATTCTAGAACTTCACACCAGTCTTTCCAACTATGCTCACTCTTGAGGAGATGAATAATACCATCTTTCCTTCTCACAAGGTAATTGACATAATTGGTCAAACCCCAGTCTTTTCTTCTTGCTCCATATAGAGACAATCATAAAATAGTCACCAAATACAGTATAATATAATGATTAAGACATAATCCTGCAGCAAATTCTACTGTTTCTACCTTGAAAATGTATCCATAGCTCAAACCTCTTGAATGACCATCCACCGCTACTTCTACCAGTAGGTCCGAAGCCACCATCATCTCTAATCTGGGTAACTGTAACAGCCTCCTAAATAGTCTTTCTGCTTTTTCTCTTGCCCCTATCATCTACTCTCAACACAGCAGCTGAGGTGATTATGTTAACACAGAAGTGAGATCAGGTTTCAAGACCTGTCTTCTCAAACACATACAATAGCTTTCATTTTAAGGGATAAAAACTAAAGTGCTTCAACTGTCTAGAAACTCTCATAGGATATGGCTCTTTCTCTATCTCTGTCTCTCTGGCTTTATTTCCTACCACTCTTCTTTCTCTTACTCATGGGCTCTAGCCATGCTGGCCTCTTTATTGTTCTTTATACAGATTATGCTCCTGTCTAAGGGAGGCTGCACTTGTCATTCCACATCCCTAGACTATTTTTGCCAAGATATCAGTGTATCTGGTTGGCTCACTTCCTTCATGTCTCTGCTTAAATGTTACCCTGTAAGAAGACCTTCTTTGATTACTCTCTGTATAATGGTAAACATCACTCTCCCACAATCCAGGTAACTCCTTTTCCCCTTACATTGCTTATCATTCATCATAGAACATATTATTATCTGACATTCTCTCTCTATATATATACATATATAATATATTTTATATATTTTAATTTATTAAATTATTAAATTTATTAAATTCATTTATATTTTATATATCAAATAGCATATAAATAATTATATGAATATAAATAATATATAACATAAAGTAATATATTATATATTAAATTTATTAAATTTATATTTATAAATTTAATTTATGAATTTAATAAATTTAATTTATTAAATATATTTTTATATATTAGAAATATATATTTTATATATGTAAAATATAAGTCATATAGAGCAGGGACTTTGTCTTGTTCATCGCTGCATCTCTAGTGCCAAGAAGACAGGAACACAGGATAAAATGAACAAGTATTTTTAAAATAATGAAACAGGATTAAGTTTGAATCCATCCTGTATCAGCTGTTTGACTTTGGAAAAAATACTTAGCTACTCTGTGGCGCAGTTTACTCATTGTAAATTGGAAATAATAATAATTAATGATAAATAATAATGTTAGCCTTATTTGTGAGGATAAAAAGTTTATATATACAACACGCTTAGAACAGTGCCTGCCACAAAATAATGTTACATTAAGTATTAGCTATTACCAATTTCAATAAGCCTATTAACTCTATGTAGCTGCCGTCTTTACTGTAGACAAGAACAGAACTGAAAAATAAGCCGACTCAATATTTTCCTTTTCCTTCTCTTTAGCCTTATTTTTTTATGAATATTTATTTGTAAAACCCACTTGTAGTCAACTAAGCCAAACTTCAACGTGGTCAGAATTAAATGGTAACTACAAATTCTTCAGGTATGAAGAAACTATAATCTGAATGACGAGACATTTACTTTTTTTTTCAGTTTTTATTTAATTTTATCCAAGGTACTTCCAAAAAGTTTTAAGCTAGACTCCTCCTTCATTCTTTTACATCTCCCAATTATTATTATATCTCCTACATTGTAGGCACTATGCAATGATTGCAAAGCCATGACCTCTAACTATCCTCAAAGCACTTCTAGCCTAGGAGTGGATCGTAAACATGCAAAAACAGTAGAACATTAATTACAATGAGTATTAATTAGAATCCTATTCAGTGGACACAAGACCCCATTCCTTCTGGGACTCAGGACTAAGATTCATCAAGGAGGAGGCTGAGTGCTAGTGGGAAAAGTACAGCTACATAGAAATGGTAATTCACTAAGGCAGTAGCCAAGAGAAGGAAGAAGAGAGTGGAGTGATCAAAGAAGTCTAAAGGAAGTAGAATAAATGAGACTTTGTCACTAACCGGGTGTGTGAAAAGAAACAGAGGTTAGTACTTACTGTCTGACTTGGGCATGATGTTAACTTGAGATGATTGCTGTTGTTCTCAACAGAGGCAGCAGAAGAGAAGGAGACTTGGGGTAAAAGATGATGGATTACTACTTTTACTGGGTTTAATTTTATATGTCTGTGAGATTATCAAGGTGTGCTAGGTATATACATAGGCAGTGAGATACTGAGGTAGAGAGCTTTAGAAAAAGTTCTCAGTTATAAAATACATATTTGCAAGTTCCTAGAATACTCATAGATAAAATAGGTATACTAAGAAAAAAACCATATTACAAAACATATATTTAAAAAAAGGAAGAAAACTGTATCTCAAATCCTACTGGAGGAAAATTATAGCTGTATAATTCTGAGAAGAATTTATCATCAGATTATTTTATAAGACAGAGTGGTCAAGAGTAAAAAATGTTACCCAGAAAATAATTTTACATAACATGCAAGAATTACAAATATGCCTTTCAACATAAAGATATTTGGAGAAAGCCACATGAAAAATATGAATGTAGAATTCTGAAAAGACAATTCTACATGATGTGACATAGTCAACCAAAATTTTAAAAATGAGGTTTGGGTAACTACTCTAAGTGTAGTTAACATACACACTGCGCCTGTCCTCTCAAGTCTCTGGTATCTCTGCCTACATATACAAAGTAGCTAATTATGAAGACAATTCATTTAACAAGGATTCTAAAAGGCATCCTGAGAAAAGCACAAGTTTTAAAAGGAAGACAAGAATTTGAATCCTTGATGCTTATTAGCTGTGTGACCTGAATCTCCAGTGCTTAGAACTAAGTCCAGTAAAATATAAAGGCTCAATAAATATTTCTTGAGTACATTGAATGAATGACTTTCATTCTTTAAACATTTCTTTAAACATTATTCTCCTTAAACATAAAATGGGCCCACAGCCTATAAGCCTGGAAATTCCTTAATTTTTAATAAGGCATAAAAAACATATATAAAGTTCTATAAAGTACCTGGCCAATTAATACTAGTTGTCTTACTTGTTTCCTTAACTTTCCTTGATGATTTAAAGATTATACCTAAAGCAGAGTCTAATTATGTTTTAAAAGTGGAGAAGTGCATTATTAAATGGAATAAGCTAAGAGTTTGTTTGCTAAGCATAATGTTTTTATTTTGTTCACTATATTATCCCTACCATAAAGGCTTAATCTAATAAATATCTATTAAATTCAACTGATTAAAATATTCTTTGATGAAAACCCTCATTTAAAATGGTAATTTAGAGGTGCTTGGGTAGTTCAGTCAGAAGAACATGTGACTCTCAAGGTTGTGAGTTCGAGCCTCACACTGGATGTAGAGATTACAAAAATAAGTAAATAAATAAACCTTAAAAAAAAACCAAAGTGGTAATTTGGCCTGACTAAAAATAGAAACTTGTTTAACTTTAAGAATATATTTTGTAGTCTCTCCAATTAGCTTATTTCTGAATATCATACATATAGAGATACTCTGTATCATTCTATGAGTGGAAACAACTTGGCTCCCACTGTCTACTATTTCAAATTCATCATGTCACTGTGCCTGTGTAGATATGTTCAATGAATCTTCAAACCATCTTTATACTTTCTTTTAATGCTGGAGGGCAATCACTTTTATATTCTGTCTGTGAATAGCTCATATTTGTGTTCTTGATTCATTCTTATAATTTCTTCTACAATAACATTTTAGCACAGTTTTGTCCCAATGTATTTCTGAAAATGAAATACTTCCACAGGAAAAGAAAAACTTTGGAATATTAAACCTTTTCTCCTGTTTCCTTTTGAATAGAATAAATCTCATACACTTATAACATTTGTAAGTATAGATATTATGCACTTATGCATATGTATAAGTCTTATAAAGATGAAAACAAAATATTTCAGTTATAAAACTCATATGCCATATTCAGTGTTATAAATAATATGCATTTTTATTTGTGAGATGAATTACTTTTAAAAAACTGTGAGGAAGCAAAAATGCCAAGTAAATGAAACATTGACAAGCAACAGTAACATTTTAAATGTTGAGAAAAAGAGTTATGATTAAACATTATTTTTCCTCTATTTCTTTCACATCATAGTGGCTACTGGATGAACATGTCTGGATGGGTATATAGATATTCATAGCTTCTTCAACCCAGAAGTAAGTAGAGTCAGTTATATAAAAAAGTGTGAGGCTCTAGAGGATAGGAAAAAAAAAAAACCTACATATTCCATATATGTGGAAACAGCTGGCTCTTCCATAGAAAATTGTTTATGTAGTTCCCGCATTCACCCTCTATTTTTCACATTCTTACAAATAGGCATAAACATGCATATAGTCATTCCTTCACTCTCCAAATATTTGAGCATCAATTATGTTCAAGGCACTGTAAAATTCACTTTGTAGAGTAAAAGGAAAGCAGGTATGGGAATATTACTGTCAGAGTAGAAATAAAGGCAAGGAAACAAATTGGACCAAGAGAGTAGAAAACAAGGTACACTCCATAACAAAAAAATAATGATCATGAATGTTTATAAAATGAATAAAATAAAATGCATGTATAAAATACATGTATAATACATTTTCAGAAATGCAAAGAAACACTGACAGACACACAAGTGTTTGGGAAGATTTTTAACATGCCAGTATTAGTATATCAGTACTCATACATTAAATGTATAAAAATGAATAAAAATATTTGATAAATATAATATGATTAAGGAACACAGTCAATGATACTGTAATAATGTTGTATGGTGAAAGATTATAGCTACATTTGTGACGAGCACAGCACAATATATAAACTTGTCAAATCACAATGTTGTACACCTGAAACTAATATAATATTGTGTGTCAACTACACTCAAATGAAAAATAAAATAAATAATAAAATATGATTAGAAAAGTATGACAAAGTTAAATTTGTATGTATATACAAAATCTGTATCAAAAGTCCTACCTTTTATAAAATAAATTACATTGACATGCATTCATAATACTTTTATAGCATTCATAATGCTTCTACCATACTGACCATATTATAGGGTACTAAGAAAATTATAACAAATTTCAAAAACTAAATTACACAGGTCAAATATGTATATATCATAAGAAGAATAAAAACCAAAAATGCCCCAACCAGTTGAAATTATAGACATTTTCCTAAATAATTTTGGGGTTAAAAGGGAAATCAGGTCTGTCCAGCCAAGAGAAACCTAAGCAGGCATGACAAGTAAATTTAATGATATTCTGGCTGTGTTATATCCCCTCACCTTCTCTTTAAACTTCACCTTTGTTTTTGTATTTTTCAGGTTCATGAATCAGTAGTTATCTTCAGTGGGTTGAGCTAGCTACCTTCAATTCTTATTCACTGAGTCCCGATCAACACCTTGAGATCCAACCCTTGGTCCCAGCCCCAACCTGCACACACCTTGTTCCCCTGAGAGAATCAGAAAATCACTGCATTATTGTATGGATAAGTATAAAAATGACTGGCACAACACCAGGGCAATAATAGTAAGTGCTTGAAAAAGTTAATGTAATCTGAATCTGTATGACATTTAAATTTCTATACCCAAGATAGAATTCTCTTCTGACTCAAAGGCCCGTGGTTTTATGTAGGTACAAATACTCCAATCTAGGAATCCTACCAGAAGCTCAAATACTGATAAAATGTCTATACTACCCAAAGCGATCTCCACATTTAATGCAATCCCTATCAAAATACCACCAGCATTTTTCACACAGACAGAACAAACAAACAATCCTAAAATTTGTATGGAACTACAAAAGATCTAGAATAGCCAAAGTGACCTTGGAAAAGCAAAGCAAAGCTGGGGGCATCACAATTCCAGACTTCAAGTTATATTACAAAGCTATAGTCATCAAGACGGTATGGTACTGGCACAGAAAGAGACACATAGATCAAAGGAATAGAACAGAGAACTCAGAAATGGACCCACAACTAAATGGTAATCTCATCTTCAACAAAGCAGGAAAGAATATCCAATGGAAAAAAGACAGTCTTTTCAACAAATGGTGTTGGGAAAATTGGACAGGTATATACAAAAGAATGAAACTGGACCATTTTTTGCATTATACACAAAAATAAATTCAAAATGGATGAAAGACCTAAATGTGAAACAGAAAACCATCAAAATCCTAGAGGAGAACACAGGCAGCAATGTCTTTAACTCGGCCACAGCAACTCCCTGCTGGACATGTTTCCAGAGACAAGGGAAACAAAAGCAAAAATGAATTACTGGGACTTCATTAAGATAAAAAGCTTCTGAGGGGCACTGGGTGGCTCAGTGGGTTTTATAAGTCTCTGCCTTCGGCTCAGGTCATGATCTCAGGGTCCTGGGATTGAGTCCCCCATCAGGGGGGACTGAGCAGGGAGCCTGCTTCCCCCTCTCTCTCTGCCTGCCTCTCTGCCTACCCTCTCTGCCTACTTGTGATCTTTCTCTCTGTCAAATAAGTAAATAAAATCTAAAAAAAAAAAAAAAAGCTTCTGCACAGCAAAGGAAATAATCAACAAAACTAAAAGTCAACCTATGGAATAAGAGAAGATATCTGCAAATGACATATCTGAAAAACAATTAGTATTCAAAATGTATAAAGAATTTATCAAACTCAACACCCAAAAAACCAAATAATCCAGTTAAGAAATGGGCAAAAGACATGAATGGGCATTTTTTCCAAAGAAGACAAACAGATAGCTAACAGACACATGAAAAAGTGCTCAACATCACTCATCATCAGGGAAATACAAATCAAAACCACAGTGAGGTACCATCTCATACCAGTCAGAATGGATAAAATTAACAAGTCAGGAAATGACAGATGTTGGCAAGGATGTGGAGAAAGGGGAACTCTCCTACACTGTTGGTGGGAATGTAAGCTGGGGCAGCCACTCTGAAAAACAGTATGGAGTTTCCTCAAAAAGTTAAAAATATGAATGTCTGAGGTAGCTCAGTCGGTTAAGTGTCTGCCTTCAGCTCAGTTCATGATCCCAGGGTCCTGGGATCGAGTGCCTAGTCAGGCTCCTTGCTCAGTGGGTACCCTGCTTTTCCCTCTGCCTTTTGTTCCTCCTGCTTATGTGCTCCCTCTCTCTTGCTGACAAATAAATAAAGAATTTTTTTTAAAAAAAGGTTAAAAATAGAAGTATCTTGGGATACCTGGGTGGCTCAGTTGGTTAAGCCTCTGCCTTTGGCTCAGGTCATGATCCCAGGGTCCTGGAATCAAGCCCCATGTCAGGCTCCCTGCTCAGGTGGGAGTCTGCTTCTCCCTCCTCCTCTGCCCCTCCCCACCCCTCATGCTCACTCTCTCTCTCTCATTCTCACTTGCTTTCTCTCTCAAATACATACATAAATAAAATATTTACCAAAAAAACTGAACTATTCTATGACCCAGCAATTGCACTACTAGGTATTTACCTAAAGGACACAAAATACTAATTTAAAGGGGCACAAACACCCTGATGTTTACAGCAGTATTATCAATAGCAAAATTACGGAGAGAGCCCAAATATCCATCTACTGATAAAGAAGTGGCATATATATATACACAGATATATATGTGTGTATATATATATATATATACACACACATTTTACATATATACTCACATATATCATGGAATATTACTCAGCCATAAAAAAGAGTGAAATCTTGTCATTTGCAATGATGTGGATGGAGCTAGAATGTATTATGTTGAGTGAATTAAGTCAGTTAAAGAAAGACAAATATAATATTTCACTTATATGTGGAATTTAAAAAACAAAACCAATGAACATAAGGGAAGGGGGGAAAAAAGAGAGGGAGGCAAACCATAAACAACTCTTAACTAGATAGAGCAATCTGAAGGTTGCTGGAGGGGAGGAAGGTGGGGGATGGATGAAATGGTGGGATGGATATTAAGGAGGGCACTTGTGATGAACACTGGGTGCTATATGTAAGTGATGAATCAGTAAATTCTACCACTGAAACCAATAATACTATACTATATGTTAACTAACTAGTTTAAAAAAAAACTTAAAAAATAAAATAAAGTTCTTTAATGGTTTCCTATTCCCTATAGAATAAAATAAAATTTTTAACATGGCTCCAAATCTCCCTTTTCAGTTTTATTTCTCATTATTCCTCTATGTACCCAGGATTATAGCCACAGCAGATTTCTTTTAATCATTGACCTCATCATGTATTTTCACACATTTTTAAATGTGTGATCATAAAGTTTACATAGACTAAAATGCCTTTCTTGACATTCTCTGGTAGGACAAAACCTACTCATACCAAGGCCAATGCACATGTCAAACCATCTGTGGAGTTTTCCATTATTATGCCCAATAATAGTTCATTAGCCTTCTGTAATACCTATGTTTATTTTGGCTCCTTAAGAAAAGAAATTAAGTATTATTCATCATATACACTCTCAGGTCTACCCTGGGTTACTTACAGTAGATACTAACAAAAACAAAATAAAACAAAAAAACTTACTGAGTGAATATACAGAACAAAAAAATGGAATATAAACATCCTTTCTTCTTAAACTACAATATAAGCTCTTAAAAGCAGAATATGTCTTATGTGTTATTATCTTTGCATTTAAGTCTGTAAAAGTGTATATAAGAAATGCCTGGTTGTGGTAATAGAATCTTAAAATTAAATTCATTGTCAACCTTCTGATAAAAAGACAGCCATTTATGTCATCAGAATATCAGAAAAGCATTAGAAGCTCATGGAGAATTAAATATCCCAGATTCACTGATCACATTTTACTTAATTTTCAATACTTATTAACAGAATCATCCCATGCAGGAAGTTATAAAAATGCAATATAGAAATACCTGACATCTTTATATGACTTTATTGGCAAGTATGATGCATCTAACTTGCAGTAGAATAATCGATAAAAATCTTAAATATTAAATGTAGAAATAAAACAAATACTGAAGTGGTATCAACAGTGATATAAATATTCATGTAACATATTTGGCTAGAAAGTCCTGAAACATCACTTATCCAAATAAAATTTAAAGAAAAAGTCAACTTTAAGGAATGTGGAAATGAGTAAGATTAAAGTCTAAAAGTCATTACTGCCTGCGAAGAGCAGATTAAACTTTGAAAGACTATTCTTTAAGAAATCTTTTTAGTAATACTTATAGCAAAATTAGGTACAGATCTCAAAGCTAAGATGTGATTTTTCTTCTCTAATTTAACTATAATAATAAATGATTAAAACTATTCCCATAGCAACCCCTCATATAATGATACACACAATACCCATGAAATGAAAAATATGTCTGTAAAGAAACAAACAAAAATGAAAAAAAAATGCATCGCTTTCATATTTTGAAGGAAATAAATTCTTAAGGGAAAGACATTTCAGAGTTTATATCCACATTTTGTGAATTTATTATTCTATTGATAAAAAATCTGTAGACATAAAATTCAAATATTTCAAGGTAATATATGAAACAAATATGAAGCAAATACAATAAGATATGAATAATATAGGGAAAATTCATGTAATTTAGAATTTAAAAAGAATTATTTTTAATTATCTCAGGATGAATATAAATAAAGAAGTATAGATTTTCCTATTTAAAAAGGTAAAGCATATAATTCTCAATGCTATGGGTTTTTTTGCTTTTACAGAAGAAAGACATCTTTTAACATTTATTAAGATAAAAAATAGGACAATTCCAACCCCAATCATGTGACTATTTCATGAAGGAGGCTTGATATGGAAAAGCTTAAATGCTACATTTGTCTTCATACTAGATCTTGTTTTGAAGGTAAACAGTTGCTTTAAATTCTTGCCTATATTTTGCAAAATACATATTAAGTATATTTTGTTTTCCAAATCAAGCGTGCTATACACAGACATATACAGACATAAAAAGTTCCACATGAATGTCACAGAATATATAATATGTTTTAAATAAATTTTAACTAAGTCCAGACCTTAGAATTCCATGTAAGGAGAGTCGTTCCTTGTAGAAGACTCTTATACAGATTTTTATTTTTTTTATTTTTTTTTTAACTTCTGAAATGAAGATGCTCATGTAACTATGGTAACATGATGATATCTTTTAACTATTTTGTTTATGCTTTTTTGGCTGAGTAGGCAACCTCCATGTTCCTGAAATTCTCTCTAGCATTTTATATCCACTGGGGTGGGACTGACTTACGAAGAAATTCTAAAAGCAGCTGTCTTCCACCCACATTTCAACCAAACCAAATACACAATTTCTTCTACAGATGTTTTTTTCCAAAACCAGTATGTTTCAAAACCAACTGCTGTCACTTTTAATACATGAACATTTTCTACCAAAACAACAAAAAATACCTATATACATGTGTAAAACAAAAAAGGTAGTAGAGCTCACAGAAGTTTCTGACTTTAAAATGAAAACGTCAACACAATTATTTGCAGGGATTTTGCAAAGACTAGCTATATAAAGCTGTACCTACACACCTACTACCTGAAATTCATGACATATATCCTTATGATAAAGATGCCTCAGTCCAAGGAGCCATTGTAATGCTAAATATTTGGTAACCCCTCCGCAATCAAAATATCTGGCAGAATTAATAACAATACAACGTGGCAATTTATTCACTAGATGTTAACACTTTTGAATGACAAAAAGAATAAAACAGAAGGAACTTTATAAATATAGAACTTGTTTCTCCCTCACTTTTAAAAATTAAACAACAGAAGAGCTGCTATAATAATTTGTCTCATTTGTGAAAACAGATGAATCAGTCAATTCACTCAACCATTAGGAAACAGTTACTAAATAATAATTAATTTAGCACAGCATTTTTACTGAATATAAGTTTGAAAAGCTACATTTCGAACCATAAATACTAAATTTCCAAAGGATGCTATTTTTAATAGGTTATTTCTTAGAGTAGTTTTAGGTTCACAGTAAAATTGAGAGAAAAGTACAAAGAGATTTCCCATATGCTCCCTATCTCCACACGTGCATAGCCTCAAACATTATCAACATTGCCTCCCTCCACCCCCACCCCCCCACCAGCGTGGTATACTTGTTACAACCGATGTACTACACTGGCATTCCATCAGCACACAGCGTCTAAAGTTTATATTAGGGTGTGCTCATGATGTACATTCTGTGAGTGTGGACACATTTATAGTAACATGCAGTCACATTATAACATCATACAGAGTAGTTATACTGCCCTAAAAATCCTGTGCTCTGACAATTCATCCCTCTCTCCCCACAATCCCTCGCGATCACTGATCATTTTTATGGTCTCTATTGTTTTAGCCTTTCCAGAATGTCATATAGTTGGAATCATGGAGTATGCAGCCTTTTTAGAATGCTTTCTTTCATTTCCTATCATGCAATTAAAGTTCTTTCGTTGGGTGGTGCAGTCAGTTAAGCATCTTACTCTTGGTCCTGAGAGTCAGCCCCTTGTTGGGCTCCACACTCAATGAAGAGTCTGCTGAAGACCCTTTTTCTCCCTTTCCCACTGTCCCTCCCTCCATCTCCCTATGCTCTCCCTCTCTCCTTCTCTAAATAAATAAAATCTTTTAAAAAATAAAGTTCTTCCATGTCTTTTCATGGCTTAATAGCTCATTTCTTTTTAGCACTGAAATTCGATTCTATTGATTGGAGGTACCACAGTTTACACATTCATCCTCTGAAGGACAACTTGGTTGCTTCCAAGGTTGGGTATTCATAAATAAAGCTTTTTTTTTTTTAAGATTTTATTTATTTATTTGACAGAGAGAGAGAGCGCACACAAGTAGGTAGAGAGGCAGGCAGAGAGAGAGGGGCGTAAGCAGGCTCCTGCTGAACAGAAGAGCAGAGCCTTGATCCCAGGACCCTGAGATCATGACCTGAGCCGAAGGCAGAGGCTTAACCCACTGAGCCACCCAGGTGCCCCCATAAAGCTCTGACAAATATCTGTGTGCAAGTTTTTGTGTGGATATAAGTTTTCAACTCCTTTGGATAAATATGAAGAATAAATGCCAAATCAAGGGGTAAAAGTGTGTTTAGTATTGTATGTAAGAAACCACCAAACTGCCTTTCGAAGTGTCTGTACCATTTTGCGGTCCCAGTAGCAATAAATGAGACTGTTGCTCCACATCCTCTCCAGCGTTTGGTGTTGTCAGGGATCTGAATTTTGTCCATTCTAATAACCAATCTCATTGTTTTAATTGGCATTTACCTGATAATATATGATGTGAAGCATCTATTCATGTGTTTATCTGCTATCTAGAAACCTTCTTTTGTAGGGTGTCTGATAAGGTTTTTGTCCTATTCTTTAACTGGGTTGTTTGTCTTCTTATTATTGAGTTATAAAGGTTATTTGTATATTTTAGATAACAGTACTTTATCAGATACATCTTTTACAAGTCTATGGCTTCCCCCCCCCATTCTACTGACAGTGTCTTTTATAGAGTAGAGATTTTTAATTTAAATTAATTTCAGCTTATCGATTTTTTCTTTCATGAATCATGCCTTTATTACTGTGTCTAAAAAGTCACTGCCAAACACAAGGTCATCTAGATTTTCACCTATGTTACTTTCTAGTTTTCTAGTTTTGCATTTTACACTTAGGTCTATGATTCATTTTGAGTTCTGTGAAGGGTGTAAAATATGTGTCTAGATGCACTTTTTTTGACTGTGGATGTCTAGTTGTTCCAACGCCATTTGTTGAAAAGACTACATTGAATTGCCTTTACTCCTTTGTCAAAGATCAGGTGTCTATATTTATACGGGTCTGTCTTCTGCTCTATTGATCTATTTGTCTATTCATTTGCCAATACCCCACTTCCTTGATTACTGTAGCTTTATAGTAGTAAGTCTTAAGGTCAGGTAGTGTTACTTCCCTAACTTTGCTCTTCTTCAATATTGTGTTGGCTATTTGGAGTCTTTTGTGTCTCCATATAAACCTTAGAATCAGTTTGTGAATACCTACAAAATAACTTGCTGGGATTCTGATTGTGATTACATTGAATCAACACAAAAAATTGGGAAGAACTGACATTTTGATAGTACTGAATCTTTCTATCCATGAACATGGAATATCTCTCCACTTCTTTACTTGATTAATTTCAAAAGAATTTATAGATCTCTTGATATATATCTTGTACATATTTTGTTAGATTAATACCTAAGCATTTCATTTTGGGGTGTGCTGTAAAATATATTGTGTTTTTAATTTCAAATTCCACATGTTTGATCCTGGCATATAGGAAAGGAATAAGCTTTTGTATACAATTAGCCTTGTATCCTGCAACCTTGCTATTACCATTAGTTCCAGGAGCTTTTTTGTTGATTCATTCAGATTTTCTATATAGATGATCGTGTTGTGTGCAAACAAAAAATTTCATTTTTCCCCTTCCTAATCTACACACTTATTTATTTTCTTGTTTTAATATGTAGGTCAGGACTTCTGGTATATTGAAAAGGAGTGGTAAGAGAATACATCCTTGCCTTGTTCCTGATCTTAGTGATGAAGATTTTGGTTTCTCACCATTAAGTATAATGTTAGTATTACATTTTTTATAAATGTTCTTTATCAAGCTGAGGAGGTTCTCTTCTAGTCCTAGTTTATTGAGAGCTTTTTATTATGACTTGTGTGGGGTGTTTTCATGCTTTTTCTATTTCTATTGATAGGATCATGTGATTTTTCTTCTTTAGTTTGTTGATGTGATAGATTACATTAACTGATTTTTGAATGTTGAAATATTTTTACACACTCAGGATAAACCCCAGTCACGGTGTATAATTCATTTCATACATTGTTGGATGCAATTTGTTAATATTTAATTGAGGATTTTTACATATATGTTCATGAGAGATATTGATCTGCAGTTTTCTTTTCCTGAAATATCTTTATCTGGTTTTGGTGTTAGGGCAATGGTGGCTTCACTAGATGATTTAGGAAGTATCCCCTCTCCTTCTACCTTCTGAAAGAGATTACAGAGAATTGGTATAATTTCCTCCCTAAATGCTGGATGGACTTCACCCATGAACCTATCTAGGCCAGGTGCTTTTTGTTTGGAAGATTATTCATAATGGATAAAGTTTAATAGATGAGGCTTATTCAGAAATTCTCATTTCGTCCCTGCATTGTTTCCTTAATCTGCTTGAGCATCTGTATAATGGTTATTTTGGGGCGCCGGGGTGGCTCAGTGGGTTAAAGCCTCTGCTTTCAGCTCAGGTCATGATCTCAGCGTCCTGGGATCGAGGCCCACATCGGGCTCTCTGCTCAGCAGGGAGCCTGCTTCCTCCTCTCCCTGACTCTCTGCCTACTTGTAATCTCTCTCTCTGTGTCAAATAAATAAATAAAATCTTAAAAAAAAATGGTTATTTTGAATACTTTGTGAGGTCTTTCATATACCTTCATTTCTTTAGAGTTCATTTCTGGAGATTTATTTTATTCTTTGATTGAGCCATTTTTCAGTTCCTTCATGTTCCTTGTAACTTTGTGTTGGTGTCTGTGTATTTGGAAAAATGGCCACCTCTTTCAGTCTTTACCGACTAGTTTTTTACAAAGAGAAGTCCTTCACCAATCTGCCTGGCTCAACTTTCTGTAAGCTTTTCAAATATTTTCTGTGGATATGTCTTCTCTGGATGTGTGTCTGCTGATTCTTAATTAGAGAGATTTGTTAGTTTCTTTCTTTCTCCCTTTCCTTCTTTCTTTTTTTTTCTTAGGTTTGTAATCTCTTACTCTCTCTGGGGTCTGTCTGTTGGTCTGTGGGTTCTGTTACACAGTAGCATGCTGCCCCACATTTTTGGTTCTCAGCAGCACCCCTAGGCATCTAGAGTATGCCAGATCCCATCAGCAGCCTAAGTTGAGCTAGTCAGAAGTCAGTTCCTTAGGCAGTCCCCACAAAAGCTAGAACATCGATTATACACATTTCACTGTTTTCTTTCTCCCCTGAGGAAGAGACCACTGAATTGTATTGCCCTCTAAATGCTGTACTATAGGTTCTCTGGAGCAGAATTATGATGCCCAACTCTTTTTTATTTTCAGCTAGGGTATACCTTGTCCCGTCAGCACTCTTAGACAGGTGAAACAGAAGCCAGTTCTCAGGCAACCCCACAAAAAGTCATAACATTGGATGTATGGTCCAGTCTTTTAGGTTCCTCTCCAGGGAGAAACTGGGACTGGGTGTTTCCTCCTCATCACATGGTTCTGTGCCAAGGGGAGGGAGTATAATGAGAGGGTGCAACAAACTTCGTATTAGCATAAATGCGCTGGTTTCATGCTTACTTGGGGTACAGTAATCTTTTAATTTGTTTCTGAATTTCTCATAAAGGAAATTAGTTCATATACTGTCATTGAATCTTTGTTTCTGTGCAAGGAAAGTAGGTCAGGGGCTTCCTATTCCACCATCTTGCTTACCTCACTTCCAATCATGCTTCCCTTTCCGGGTATCTCTATATTAGGTCCAGTTCTAGGTTTTTTTTATTAAAAATTTTTTTAATTTCACATTTTATATCATATTTGGTTTCATGAGATGACATACTTTTATAAAGATGACTCACATGGATCATGATTTCCAATCTCTTTTATGAGTTACAGAAAGGTTTTTGTTGTACTTCATCTACTGAATTTTCATATTCTCTACAGCCAGTTGATTTTGTAAACTATTTGGAACTTACATATTTGACAAATGGCTTCAAAGCTCATGGAAACATTTAATATTGTAGATATTTAAAATAGATTAGAAAAGTTATTTTTAATTATTTTAAGTATACAGAAGTAGGAGTTTCTACAGATGACACAATTTGTTTTCACCCCCTCAAAAAACATTATAATGATGGAAACATTTTCAAAAATGTTTTTGAAAACAACATATATTTTCAGAATGCTAACTTTTTCCAATAAGTCTTTTCCTCACTCATTAATTCACTTAAAATTTAGAAATAATGTAAGCTGAGGTACATTAGCAACATTGGTAGTTTCATCATATTAAATAGCAAACTTCTTATAATAGGGAGGATATGAGATTTCCCAGATGGTATGCTTTTTGCCTTTTGGTATTAAAACCACAAATAGGACTTTTGAATATTTATCATTATGTTTGGTGAAATTTTGTGTAATACTTGATTGAATATCAACTGAATCTAAATTCTACTGAATAAAATGTGATTTGTCTTCCTGTTCTGGATATTTAGTTCTAAATGTTATCATATACTTTATAATGGATTCACAGTATTTACTGTTTCAAAACTACTTATCATAGTCTTTCTGATAACCAGATATTTTTAGATGACTTCTTAACAGAATTACTTAGATGGTTTTATAACTAGTTTTGTTAATGACAGAGGGCTAAGTGTAGAAGTGTGTAGCTCTTCCTGATGTTTGCCTGTGTTAACTTATTTCTCTTACTTTCACATGACAATTTCTTTAAGTCACTTATTTTATGATGACTATTAGTTCAGATAACACAAAATTAAGCATTTCTGAAAATCCACTTAACCAGATATTGTCTAAGTGTAATAAACTAAATAGTGAAGATACACCTATTAAACCCTGTGCCTCATAGAGTACCCTCTCCTCACAGGTAACTCTTGGATCTAAAAGGCCATGTGAAAATCTAACAAAGGCACCAATTAAAGGAACCAGTCTCAATCTATATAGATTGTGGTATTAATGTGGTACTAATAAAGCTTATTTTTTTAAATTAAAACTAAAACAAAATAAAAATACCAAAAAAAAAAAAAGTCCTAATATGTCATTTCAACAGCACTCAAAGATACTCTTGACCATCCCATTTGGAGACAATATATTTGCATCCTGTGAAACTTAACAAATGACTTTGTCAGATGATTGGTTAGTATTGTACTATACTAGAATAGTTGGTATTTCAAAGAACTAAATTTGTTGCTATGAGTCTTTTCTGATACACCATCAGAATAAATTAAGAAACATGTTTTTAAAAAAGCCCAATGAAATATATTGCATTTAAAGTAGTGGTATTATTGAAAGTGTTTATTTCACCATATCCTCAGTACCCATGGTATTTCAGATACTGTGTGAGTCATATAAATTATCTTATTTCTTTTGGCATCTGTGGTTAGAAAGAGCTCAGTATGTGGTCCATCTCTAGGAAGTACAGTAGACTTGATGTTGTCCATGTTTGTATTAATTTTGCTCCTTTCTTCACTTTAAATTTTGCACTGATATTTTTATTTTGCTTGATTTCTTCACTTCATAATTTTTTATACTAAATGGCTCAAATTTTTTTTGAACAAGGGTAGAAATAAATTACTATAAGAGAAACAAAAAACAAATACCACCTAAATAAATAAATAAAATTTTGCTCTAACTTTGTGAAAATGAAGTTTTACAATGTAAGTAAAATGCAGAAATCTAAGACAAGTTTTTAAGAAAGGCTTGCAACTCTGAGGTCCTTGTGTTGAATTACAACTGCAAGCAATATATTTTTTAAGTGTTTATTAAAGAAAAAAAAGCATAAAGCTTCAGGAAAGTAAATGCACTGGGGACTTGAAGAGAGACAAATCAGAATACTGTTTGGGTGTTTGGGGTCTTTGCTTCAAGCATAAAACTTTTTTTTTTCCTAGAAACACTAAAAAAATAAATAAATAAAGACAGACTGATTTAAAATATAAAACGTCAGCTAGAAGGGAACTGAACCTCAACCCTGAAGTCAGGCCACAAACCCTTTGAATTTCTTCCATGCTCATAGCAATTCCACCATAACAAAATAATGGAAATGTTGTAGCCTGCCTATAATATCTATAATTATTGAAACACTCTAAATAATGTCCCCCATTTTTATGAATGATTGCAATTAGCAAGTAATTATTACAAGTGCATCACCAAAATTTCTGATCTGCATGAAACCTGACATAGAACATTTTAGTTTAGTAAACCAAAGATTCATTGGTAGAAAATGATCGCAAAGATTTCAGTGGCTCAACGTGTTGGAGTATATAATTTCAAAATAATCAAGCGGCTGTAAATAAAATGGATTTCAATGAAGCCTGTGTTAGTGCAGCTTACTACTAAAATAAGTAAGGATTACTATGTAGGTTAACTCAAGCAGAAATCAATATTGGGAAAGACTGTAAGAGAAATACATACCAGTGATGTTCTCTGCATAAAGCCAAAAAATTATCAAAACAATGAAAAGAAAGATTTAGATAAATAAGACAGACACAATAATGATATTCGTACTATCTTGTCTGACAAAAAAATGGAAGAGAGATAATGAAATGGCAAATTTTCAAAAGCTGAAAGCATAAATGGCAAATGAATGCTTCCAAATTAAATATCCTGGAAAGGTGGAAATTCTAGTTTTCTAATCTGCCAGACAAAGAAATTCTAAGAGCACGCTGTTCTCTCTGAAGCACATTAAAATGAAGATGAGACCAAGTAAATATTTACAGGAACATAAAACAGCCTAGCCATTGTAAAGAATGGTGCCAAAGGTTAGTGGACATATGAAAAGTGGTGAGGAGTTTCAAGTTTCACATGAATTTTTCCATCTCCAAGAGACTGACTGAGACTACCAATGACTATATTTGGGAGAAGAAAACCATCAAGTCATTGCACAAAGGCATCCAGAGTCACCACAGTAGGTTCCTGTGAGTTAAACAAATGATCTGAGGTTTATTTGGTGTACAACGCGAAAGGCTACAATAAGAATACTTCCATAATAACATTTTCTTAAAAGCTCAGAAAAGAGTTTATTAGGATTTTCAATAAAGGATAAAAATGTAAACTGAAGTGGTTTAAAATGTGCTTCTTAAACACAAACCGAGTTCATTTTAACTAAACAAAAATAGAAAATAAAGAGTGCTTTAAAGTTAGAGATAGAAGGCAAAACATTTTATGAGTGGGGTTTTTTTCCCCTCCAAGTTGACTCTTTTAGACAAATGTCATGGCTCACTTCCTTCAACTCAAGGATTAGCAAATGGATACTATGTTCTACCCATAAAAGCCTGTGTGATTCTTAAAGAAAACAAGTGCAATTCGGCTCTACCACCAACTATGTGACTTCGGGCCAGTTACTTACCCTCTTGGAGTCTCTTATAAGTAAAACAGGAAAAATAATGTAATGGTTTTTATAAAGCTTTTTGGCAGACAGCCTGGCACATATGAAGCATTTACTACAAATTTAGAGAGAAAACAAAAAAACAAAACAAAAACAAACAAAAAATTCAGTGAAAAAATAACAGAATAATATGAACATTATAATAAAATATTTCAAAATTTAGAGGAAAGTTAAAAATTACTAAAAAATGTAACTTACTCAAGGAGAAATTATCAAGCTAAATAAGATGAATGAGTTAGTATTTCCTAAAAAAAAAAAAAAAA